>JAECUM010000426.1:0-13807 GCA_016617855.1 Megalonaias nervosa | reverse complement strand
CTCCTTCTCCGGGTTGTTGTGTTTAGTGATCACAACCCCCTTACTTTCATCAGCAGAATGAAAAATACAAATCAAAGACTATTGAGATGGAGTTTATTTTTGCAAGAGTACAATCTTGACATCAGGCACATTAAAGGAAAAGACAATTTAATTGCAGATGCACTTTCCCGTGTATAGAAATGTCATTTTCATATACACCTTTGTATAATTCATAAGAGTTCTTCTTATGTAATTTTTTTACCTCGTGTATAATTTACAACTGGTGAAAAAGAAAGCTTTATTACATAAATCTTTCTTTTTTCTTTATGGGGGAAAGTGTTACGACCCTGTAGTTAAATTACATGTGTGTTAAAATTTGAATTCTTTCTATTTCAGTTTTGTTTCATTTTTATATCATTAAATGTAATTATCATTATGATGATGATTATGTTCGCAGGGTCTGAAATTTTGTTAGAAACATCGTGTTTATTTGAAACGTAAATGTGACTCGCGTAATTACGATTTTTGTATGACTGTTCTGTCATATTAAGTAAACAGTCGGAAATAGCTATGTAAATGATTGGTTGTGACCACGGTCATTACTAATAATACTTGTTGACATTCTACACTACGTTGGCGATATTTTGAAATCTCCACGATTTCTTCATGCGTGTACATGAAATGACGTACTAGTTTGCTTTAAAATACTCAGGTAGCTGCGAACTAGTCTAGAGTCATATTTTCACATCTTAGACAGACACATTGTAACATCTTATAGAGTTTCTAAATACCTTAAGAAGAAGGTATTCTTTTGTGCTGGAAAGGGTTGTTCGTTCGTACGTATGAAGAATAACATGTGTTTTGTTATTGAGGATAGTTGTACTTCGTCTACCTTCTAAATAATAATTATTTTCCCTGGAGAACTACACAACTGGCTTTGGACAAATACATTTGCTGAAATTAATTCTAAATTGAAACTGAACAATACAAATTGTGATTCACAGTGAAAATTCTGGACATTTGTGTTTGACCTTCGTCTGACGTCATCATCCGCCATCCTGTAACGGAACTGAGATTTGGACTACGTCAGTTTCGAACTGTTTATTCACAGGACTTATGTGTTTTCTCAATTTTAAAACAAATTTTTGAATCTTCTTCGTAAATCGTAAGTCTTGTTTCATATTTTTACCTTTTCACCTTGTTTTCTAGGGAAATATATTATTTTTGTTAAAATTTACAAAGCTTGTTGTCTTTGCTCTTTTCTTTATGTTATTTTAAACGAGCCTATACGTAACATAAGGAAAATTGGGTTGCTCGTCCTTCGGGATATATGAAATTGGCTAAAAATTGAAATTTAAATTCCCCTAGTTCAAATCCCATTTTATTTGAAATTTTAGTGAAAACAACAGGCTTTCTTTCACAATGTCAAAAGTGGGGAGTTTTCTTTCTAGTCCAACTCAGAACAGTTGGATAGTTTGAAAAAGGATGAGTTGCTTGAACTTGCCAGAAAGTACGATCTTTCTGAAGCAAAAGCTTCCTTGACAAAACAAGAAATCAAAAATATTTTAATTCAACATTTGGTAGGAAAGAATATTTTTGACAAAAGTGTTTTAGAGTCTGTCAGTAAGTCTATGACAGACTCTGACATTAAGAAAATGGAACTAAAAATGAAATACAAGATGGAAATCAGCGTTAAGGAAGCTCGAGCTTCAGAATCAGAAAGAACAAATGAAATTACAATTTGAAGAAAAGGTAAAAGAAAGACAAATAGAATACAAAAAGAACAAATGAGATTACAATCTGAAAAAGAGGAGAAAGATAGACAGGAAAAAGAAAGGGAAAAAGAAAGACAAATAGAAGAAAGGGAAAAAACAGGCAAAAAGAATTACAAAAGGAACAAATGCATTTACAGAAAGATAAAGAAGATAAACAAATGCAATTAGAAGAAAGGGAAAGAGAGAGAGACAGATGCAAATTAAAATGAAAGAATTGGATCCGGAAAGTGACAGGCACGATTCCACTTCTCATACAAATTCAAATTTTAACATTTTAGGAAATATCAAGTTAGTTCCCCCTTTTAGTGAAAAGGAAGTAGACAAATATTTTATTCATTTTGAAAATGTTGCTGTGAATTCGAAATGGCCAAGAGAGTATTGGACTCAATTATTGCAGAGTGTACTTTATGGCAAGGCCAGAGATATCTATATATCTCTGTCAGTACAACAAAGTTCTGATTACGATTTGGTTAAGGAATGCATCTTGAAGGGTTATGCATTGGTCCCTGGGGCTTATCGGCAAAAGTTCAGCAACTATAGGAAAGATGCTAGACAAACTTATGTTGAATTTGCTAGAGAAAAAGAACAGTTATTCAAGAGATGGTGCTTAGCAAAGAAAATCGAACATGATTTTGAAAGTCTTGAACAATTAGTATTACTTGAAGAGTTCAAGAACTGTGTCCATAGTGACATTAAGAATCATCTTGAACAGCATAAGTTTGAAACCTTGGAAAAAGCTGCTATTGCTGCTGATGAGTATTCCTTAACTCATAAAGTTCCTGCTGTAAGCAAATCTTTCACTCAGCAGTCTACTGATAGAAAGGTGTTTCAATTAAATACGACTCTCAGTAAAACTCAATCTGGCACAAATTCTAAAAATCAAGCCTCTGAGAGACTTGATTCAAAATCCTTGTCTATTCCTACGTGTACCTATTGTAAGAAAAAAGAACACGTCATTTCTGATTGCTTCAAATTGAAATATAGGCATCAGAATCAAGATAGACCTATCCCAAATGCTCTTATTGCTAAGAGGTCAAGGTCACGGTCATGTATTGAAAACAATGCATTTGTTGGGTTTGAAAAACCTCAGTCTGATTGTGTTATGGAGAATTTTGAACCATTCATGTCGAAGGGTTCTATATCACTCTTGGGTGATTTGGCCAATCCTATCCCTATTAAAATTTTAAGGGATACAGGAGCTTCTCAGAGTCTTTTAGTTTCAGGTATTTTGCCTTCTTCTGAGAAGACCTGTTCTAATGAGAGTGTTCTCATTCAGGGAGTAGAGTGCGGCTTTGTTAATGTTCCTCTCCATTCTGTTAATTTGTCATCAGACTTAGTTTCAGGACCTGTGACAGTCGGTGTAGTGTCTACTTTACCCGTTGAGGGCATTCATTTGTTGCTAGGCAATGACTTGGCTGGAGACAAGGTTGTGGTTAATCCACTTGTAACTGACAAGCCTTCTTTGGATCAGAAAGTTGATCCTATTGAAAAAGAAATCCCTGATTTATTCCCAGCTTGTGCAGTTACCAGAGCTATGGCAAAGAAAGCTCTTGAGAATGATTTTGATAAGGAATGTATTCCTTTAGCTGACACATGTATTGGTCAGGCTTTTGATGAGGTCACTTTCACTTCTAATTTGGATCAGTCAAAAGGTATTGATCATAATGATCCTCTTTTGAATACTCATTCTCTTTTATCTGATCAGGGTGATAAACGACAATCACTTGTCGTCGAACAGGAGAAGGATCCTGAGATCTCCTGTTTGTTTCAGCGGAAAAAAAAAAAAAAAGAAGCAACTGAAGTACCTGTCTGTTACTTCATTAAAAATGGAGTTCTTATGAGAAAATGGAGACCTCCCGAGGTACCTGCTAGTGATGAATGGTCAGTAAAATATCAGATTGTAGTTCCGAAACCTTACAGACAGGAAATACTTAGTTTGGCCCATGAAACTCCTATGGCCGGTCATTTAGGGATAAATAAAAAGTATCACAAGATCTTGACTCACTTCTATTGGCCAAAAATCAAAAGTGATGTGTGCAAGTTTTGTAGGTCTTATCATACTTGTCAAATTGTATGAAAACCAAATCAAAAGATACCTAAAGCTCATCTGCAACCAATTCTTGCATTTGACTAACCATTCAGTAAAATTATGGTAGATTGTGTTGGTCCCTTACCAAAGACCAAGTTAGGCAACCAATATTTTTTGACCATAATGTGTGCGTTAGCAAGATTCCCAGACGCAATTCCTTTGAGGAATATTAAAACCAAAAATATAGTAAAGGCTTTGATAAAGTTCTTTACTCAATTTGGCCTTCCCAAATTTGTCCAATCGGATCAAGGGTCAAATTTCATGTCTGGAATTTTCCAGCAAGCCATGCGTGAATTGGGCATTCAACAGTTCAAATCATCTGCCTATCATCCTGAGAGTCAAGGGGCTTTGGAACGATTTCATCAAACTCTGAAAAATATGATGAAGTCATATTGTTTTGACACAGGTAAAGACTGGGATGAAGGTATTCATTTACTTTTGTTTGCAGTTAGAGAGTCCGTTCAGGAATCTCTAGGGTTCAGTCCTTTTGAACTGGTATTTGGACATACTGTGCGTGGACCTTTAAAGTTATGAAAGAGAAACTTCTTTCAAATGAAGAAACAGAAACTTAATCTTCTTGATTATGTCTCTGATTTCAAGTATAAATTGTCAAAGGCTTGTGAGGTCGCAAGAGCAAATTTGCACTCTACTCAATCAAAGATGAAATTAAGATATGATAAAAACTCAAGGGATAGGAGTTTTCTATCTGGTGATAGAATCCTGGATCTTTTGCCCATTCCACAAAATCCTCTTCAGCAAAATATTATGGTCCATACACGGTTGAAAAGAAAATAAGTGATTTAAATTATATTATAAATACTTCTGATAGGTCATTACTAATAATACTTGTTGACATTCTATACTACGTTGGCGATATTTCGAAATCGCATGATTTCTTCGTGCTTGTACATGAAATGACGTATTAGTTTGCGTTAAAATACTCAGGTACCTGCGAATTAGTCTAGAGTCATATTGAAGAGTCATATTTTAACATCTCAGAGAGTCACATCATAACATCTTATAGAGTTTCTAAATACCTTAAGAAGAAGGTATTCTTTTGTGCAGCGAAAAGTTGTTCGTTCGTTCGTATGAAGAATAACATGTGTTTTGTTATTGACGATAGCTGTACTTCATCTACCTTTTAAATAATAATTATTTTCCCTGGAGAACTACACAATTGGCTTTGGACAAAGACATTTGCTGAAATTAATTCTAAATTGGAACTGAGCAATACAAATTGTGATTCACAGTGAAAATTCTGGACATTTGTGTTTAACCTTCGTCTGACGTCATCATCCGCCATCTTGGAACGGAATTGAGATTCAGACTTCAATTTAGAACTGTTTATTGACAGGACTTATGTTTTTCGCAATTTTAGGACACATTTTAGGATCTTCTTCATAAATCGTAAGTCTTGTTTCATATTTTACCTTTTCACCGTGTTTTCTAGGGAAATAAATTGTTTTTGTTAAAATTTACAAAGCTTGTTGTCTTCGCTCTTTTCTTTATGTTACTTTAAACGAGCCGAAACGTAGCAGAGTGTACAACTAATGTTCTCCCATTCTTGATTTCTGAGCAAGAACGTTGAGTACGTTATGATTTATTTTGTTCTTCCATGTATATGTTGCTATTATAACATAGATTTTTAAGGTTTATTCACTGAGAACTAATGATTGTTGAGAGGTTGTTTTTCATTGTGTTCGCTTTTGTATCGTCGAAAAAATGTAAGCGTTTTACTTGAATTTTGATCACGGATTTGTTTATATTGTTATGAATGTGTTGTATGCATGTACGGAAGTTTCTGGTATTTTTTCACTAGGAATCGGCTCTTTTAACGACATATTTTGTTGTCATGTTTGGTTTAGTTACGCTTGAAACATTTGATTTTTTCTGGAGCATTTGATCGGTTATTCCGTTGAATTTTCCATCTAGTATTTATTTACGGACGTGATTTATGTTTGTTCACGTACATTTATTATTTGTAAGGCGTGTGGTGAATTTTAGACTTTTTATGTCTTGTTGTATATTTTATATGTACAATCCCACAACATTCACATACAATGTATTAATATATCCTTGGTATCCTGTTCTCGCAGGAACATTTTAAGCTCGCTTTACTTGCTCATTGTTTACATAGCATCTAACCATCATTTCGGTTTGGAAACTCGCATTCTTACTTGACACTGAAACATTTTCTAAGGCTTGTCAGCAGTAAATATTCCGTCGTTTTTGTTCAGATAATCCATGGTTTGTTCCCTGCAAATTCTTGACAATCTATTTCAGCAGCTTTGAAAGTTATATGTTTGACAATTAAACAGAGATGCCTACGCATTGGCTTTAATGCATTAAGGTGACAAAGTTAATTACAATTTGCGTAAGCAAACAGACGCAAAGCATAACAAAAAGCTGGATCAAAACTGTGAAGAGGGTCAAAGAAGAATTGAAGAATGTGTAATAAGATTCAAATATTTTATGAAAATATAGAACAGTGAGCTCCAAATAACTAACTATTATTGCTATACCTAATTATTTATATTTAAAGTTGTAGTTAGAATGCTTGAAGAAACCTTCGCACTGACTTTGACGTTTGTTGATTTTAGATCTAACTTTCAGGTCCCTGATTCGTAGAATATTGGCATTAACCTTAGTTTTGATCTGATTTCATTTGGTCTGAATTTGAAGATTCTTCAGATACCAAGGATATATTAATACATTATACGTGAATGTTGTGGGATTATACATATAACTTGAGGTTCATTTGACGTAGGACTTACAGCACTATAACAATGCTATGTAGTGAGCTTGATATTTGTTGACTTTGTCTTTGAAGAAACGTTTTGAAACTATTGTGCAATTTCCTTGATTTCCGATAATTAACTTATATAACTTAGCAGTTAGCCTTTGTACATTCTACAATTTATGGAATGTTCATCGTGTCGTTATCTTTAATTAGTTATATATTACATTATATCTCTTTACTTGAACATTGTTTACTTGCATGTTTTATACTATAGAATACAGAATTTGTAGTGATTAAAGGTAATACTTATACATCTCTAATTTTAAATTTTGTATTAATGCTACTTGATTTCTAGCGTGCTCGATGTGCGATAGAGGGCCTGTAGCATAGCTGTTTACTGTGCATCAGTTTAAGTTGTTGTTTACTAAATATTATATTAGGATCTTTAAGTGTTTAAAATTTCCCCTTTTGCTCAATAAAAATTCAAACTCGGTTTATGAACTATTTCAGTTTGACCCTCTAGTACTTCTAATTTGATTCTAACCACCTAGCCAAAATTATTGCTTTCTGTGTTACTGTAACTATTATTTACATTAATTGTACAGGTGCTGAGATACAAGTAGATGCATCGGTTGATATAGGAAGCAGAGCAATAATTCCCAAGGAAGCAGATTTTCTTGTCGGATACTCCACTGTACCTGGCTATGTTTCCTTCAGGAACCCAGATAACGGAACCTGGTATATCAACAAGTTAGTGGAGATACTGGACAGATATTACGAAAGGTGGTTTATATATTGTTTTTTAATCATTACTACTATAAATAATAATAATAATAATAATAATAATAGTAATAATAATAATAATAATCTTTATTTGTAGCATAGGCCATCTGCCCAAATTATATGTATGGACAAAATATATGGTATAACCACAAAACATAACGATTCTAAGATTAACAAACTGATTCTTTCATTTTTAAAGATATTGTTATATAAGTAGTAAAACGTTTAGGATATCAATATTATAAATAGCAAAATTATGTAGGATATCAATATTATTATTTATTCTCTGGATAAAGTTATAAAACTTGATGTTCTTTGCATGACAATGAACGTATGATGGTACATAGGCCTTTCTCAAATTACATGGGCTATTTGACAGCAAAATGAAACTCCTCTTCTATATTTGCACAAAAGGGGCGGAATCTTTCAACACATAGGGGATATTTCTATACCTATTTATATCTGCTGTTATAGGAATGATTCCATTTCTGAACACGCATAACAGGTTAACACTGTAAGATGAGTTCGAATGATCTATATACTAATTACAACTCAGATTGTTTCTGATCTTATAATAAAATCGTAATATATCCATTGAACTAAACCCACCATTTAGTTCTTGCTGAAAAATATATTTACAAAATTGTTTAAATATAACGAAATGTTAGAAATTTATGCAAAAAGATTCATTTCTAAAGTCAGTCAGAAATGATTCAAAATAATGTGGCCGGAGCCTAGACCCTGAGGTTCAAGATTAGTCTATTCGATCTAGGACCTGGGGGTTGTAGGTCTATAAAAGTTTATAAAAACAACGTTAGGCCATGACGTTCTCAAGACTATATTACACAAATGCTGAGCCACTCTCCCTGATTGAAAAATATGAAGTATATTCGCCAAATTTGTATCCTATAACATTTATGGGAACCAGTGGCTCTTGGAAAGAGGTTTGGAGATTTTAACTTAAAAATCTTCTGAATAGAAATAAGTGGTTTTTCTGTCACGGGTCTTGTTCTAAAGTAGGACATTTTCTGGCATTTTATTTAGCGGTCAAACTAGTCAAGCTCAGTTTCCATTGATAATAATTTTGAATTCACAGCACCAAAAGAATCTACATATCCTCTAAAAAATTTTGGGATCAGTAATTATCTTTGATTAGTGCCTGCTCTAGTCCTAGATTTTCCTAGGTAATATTTAGTGATCCAATCTGATTCTTAACACAAATTGCCTTCTTTAAATATATTCATATATTTCTGCTACAGCATATAAAGATTCTGATAACATTGTTTCAACTACAGTATTTCTTACTTCTTGACTCATAGTTTGATATTTTATTGTAGTAATTAATCATCGTGGATTTTCTCTTGGCTGAGTCCATTTATGTTCTATTCTTTTGCAATCCATTAATTTAAAAAGCACATTGTCCATTTATTACAAGCTACTGGATTGAAAAAGAAAGTTGTTTTTTTTAAAAAAATATTTCCAGGGTGTGGGCAGGGGGTTGAATCCTGGAGATCAGTTTTACTGAAAATTTTAAAAATAGAAGGTTGAATAAAATTGTAGACTCGACGGCCGCAAAAAAAAGTATTGGTCGAAACCAATAATGAATACATGGATTTAGTGGATCAATACAATGGTTGATCGAAGCAAAAGAGATTTGGAACATTATTCATATCTATCTAGGGACCTCATGATATCAAAACAGGAATTATAAGCGGATGACACGGGTCGGTTTCTTACATGTGAGTTATTCTCGTAAATTGAGCGAACACGTATAGATACTGACGACAACGATTATCCCGTAAATACAGCAGTTGGATTTGTTAAGAATGGCAATATGGACGTGTTCAACAGCGCACGTTATTCCAACGACAGAAAGGAAATCAAATTGTGACAACGTTTTTGCATTGCCCAGACAATTATTTCACTCTCTAGATTCAGCGATGATTACCCGAGATCCACTGGCTCAGCTATGATGTTTGTCAAGGATACATTAGATAATGGAGATCCTCAACCATATAAATCACCTAACCTCGGCTAAAGACCTATCATGCTAATCTTGTGTGAATTTGTGCAGCGTCAAATGCAAGTTCGTAAAGGTTCATTAAGGTTTTCGTGTGCAATTCCTCTCAGTCTTATATTCTGGTTTTGCGGAGATGGCCACAAGGTTAACTTTTGATCCAAACATAGTCACATTATTCTGTAAGAACAACGCCAACGAAGCACTTTGGTGATGGAGCTACAGCTGCTTGCAAAGTTGAGTTGTCAATATTTACATCAGGGATGCCTTTACTTACCCCGTCGCTAACCACAGAAGACGGTTTTTGTCGTTAATGAAGTCTGGAATCGCGTCAACACTGCCGTTCCTGCGCATACAACAGACAAGCACCCAGTAAGCCCATATTGTGGGATAGGTTACATGGCAAATATGTGCCCAACATGGATTTACTGCACCAAAACACGCGTTCCTGACGTTTAATAATGCAAATCAAAACAATGATCAAACGCACAATTAGTTGATATTTGTTGATTTGGAAGTGACAGAAGTTTCTTTTCGGTTAAGCGTCCATCTAGAACCTTCTGAAGAAATTTTGCTTATCTTACTATCAATTAAATTTCAATCTCTGGTCTTATCTGGACCGACATCGAAACCTTGACATGGTTCTATAGATTTCTCTTACACTGTACCCAATTTATTATTTTTCATTAGAACACCTGGAGTTGTACAGACAACCTGTGATAATTATGTAACTTTCATGCACGTATAGCTGTGGTTGGAGCTTGAGGTTACATATGTTGTGATATGACCCTTTCCGACAAGACTCTATTGCTGGAGGGCTGGAGTGGTTGGATGAGGGCCCTTGAGCGCATGTGAAAAATTCATAGTAATCAAACCTGAAACGTTTTCAGATAAAAAATATCCTATCACATAGTTGATTTTCACCTTACCACAAAGCAGCTTGCAAAAATAAAATGCTTAGTACTAAACGATTGCCGGGTTACATTAAAGTTTTCTCCAATAAAGTTAACAGGTAAAGTCCCTGTATGGTTGACCGAAGCAAAACTTAATCAGCTTAATGGGCCAAACGAAAGAAGACTTCGGTGACATTAAAGTTATCAAAGTCAGAGGTGCGCCTATTTATTAATTTTGATTTAATAGCGATGACAAAGTCAATCAAACATTTCTAGGGTTGTCTGTATGCATAATGAACTTGGAGCGAGAGGCTCTACCTGCATGTACGAAACATGAATCATTATCCTGAATTCATTAACAGCACTCGTGACTAATGGGTCGAATAGTTGGTGATACCCATTCAGCTTTTGTATTTTGACTTGTATGGACTTCCATCATCATTTGAAATTGCTAATTATTAACCGAAGCTGTAATCGGCAGCAGTTTATTCAGCGCTGCCGTTATAAACTTGGATGGACGATCCCACATGTGGATATCTCGCTGTTAAAGCTTTGCTTGCACTTGAGCTTTCACCGACCTCGCAAACGCAAATTAATATTACTTTACATACACTTAATAGGACACAAAATGCCTCTTGATTTTTACGGACGCTCAACCGCCGATGACGGGGAACTGATGTGGGTCTACCGTGAAAGCGAATTTGATTACGTTTACCAGCCTGGTTGTTGTTGGCGTCAATCCGCGCTAGCTTGTGATTATTGAGGATCGAACTGGAAAACTGCGAACATCCATTGTGGATATCCAAGATATTGTTGTCGGGAGAAATCAAAGACTCGACTACGTCTATTGCTTTTGTCAATGACTGTTTCGACGTAAATACAAAATGGATAGTCAAAAAGCTCCGTGATGAAATGAGCCCAGACCAAATCGTGAATAAAAACCGAATTCAGCTAATGCAAGAGCTAACCGATGATGATGATGCGACAAAATAATACGTGGATGTAAACCTTCGTGAAGCCAAGGTCGTGGCTGGTAACCATAAATTATCCAAAATTCTAAGGATATATATTAACCCACCAAACCACACTTTCAAATGTACCGGTGTATTTCTGATAATATATAAATATTGATAATTTTCATGCGATTGATTATTTGGATTTGCTGCTGATAGATCAGGATATTATTTCTTCGTAGTGTAATAGTCTGTTATCAAATGCGGGTCTCTTAGTATTCAATTAGTTGCATAAATACGATGATTGGAAGAAAATCCTGAAACTCTTGATGCTGAAATATTAGAATCCAAGGATTATTTATTCAGGCCAGATCCTAATGATTAATCATGTAAAAGTTGACCGGTTGTAGGCTTTTTAAAGATCAATAAGGATGAAAGAATAGAGGCAAATGGGTTCAATATTGTTGATGACTTTTTGACCGTCTTTGGCGTTTATGTTTTAGAATAGATTTATCATTTACCACTGATGTCAACATTAATTAAAATAGTGACTTTATTCTACTTGTTGATGTATATCTGATTATAACTAGTGTTACCAGACCATAGTATGCACCGAAATATAACCTTGTTCTTGCCTAATAGAAATCAACCTTTGGGACCACCCTGATATATCAAAACCAACTCTAAAACAGCATGGAATCATTGTATTAGCATTCGCAAATATTTAGAACTTCTCGAGGCGCACAAAGTAGTCTCAGTATGATTAGTAACCTGTACTCCATAGCCATCGAAGATGAACTAATTAGCATGAGTGAGTATAATTCGTCCTACCGGAAATGGAAAATGATATGCGACACTGATCACAGATACGGAACCGTTATGAGCCAAAGTAGGTAGTGGATTTACACGTGTTGAAAATCGAGCAAATCTTTGCATGTTTGCCAGTGTCATCACTCGTATGATTTCGTCATCACGTGACTGAGTACAGTAGTGTCACAATAGCAGTTTTGTGAATCTCCGCGTAATACCCCACATGGATATCACTTTCACTGATAAGAATCCACTGGTTCGTCTGATACGACGACATTGCCATGTAGGGTAGCAGCAGTAGAGCTGGACCCTACAACTTTGTAGAGACCTTATTTTTGAAAATTAAGGGTTCCCTGAAGAAAAAAAACATTTTTGTCTTAATAATGAAAACTTCTTTAATTGACCAGATTTTTTCACAATCTGGTCACATACGTATGTCCTTCAACAGCTCTACTGCTGCTATAAATTAAACAGCCAGTATAGATATTATCAATAATGAGTACTGGAGAACCACACTCAGCTAAATTAGCTCGAGAGCGACTAAAGGCAATTAAAAATATCTACCCGTTCGTGATTCTGTTAAGCAACAACTACAATCGCGTCAGGAATCTCAAGTTGAATTTGAAGAGGATACAAAAAATTTTTTTAAACCTATCACTGAGACCACTAAAGGTATTCAACCTGTGTTAGAGAAAACCGCTGAAGTAACTGGAAAAATAGCAGAAGGAACTGAAAAAATAGCAAGAAGAACAAAAAAGACAAAAAAATTTTTACGTGAACTTCCAGCCGAAATAGCTGCTGCGATGCCAGTTCCGGAAATTCTTGAAGGTATTGAACAAGTTCGTGGTGAAATAGGTGACATAAAGGGTCGTATACAAGAACCAGAAGAACCAGAAGAACAAGAAGCGAGGGGAAGAGTTGCGTTGAGTGATAAATTTAACGAATATATTATTAATTATATCAAAAAACTTAGCAAGGAGGAATTATCCGTGATTGCTGTGAGAAGCTATAATGATCGAGGACATTTTTTAAAACCTGAATATGCTGATAAATCTGTAGGTCGTGATGATTGATACAAATGGATATTTCGCATATACTATAACGTTGATCAGGCTAGAAATAGTAATCCAAAATATATAGAATATATTCATGCAATAGATAGTTATATTAGCTTCATGCAATTACCGCCAGAACAACAAAAAACACCACCACAACGAGAACGACAACAACGAGAACAAAAAACACCACCACAACAAGAACGACAACAACGAGCACAACAACTACAACAAAAGCTACAACAACGAGAACAAGAACAAGAAGAAGAAATAAAACGATTACAACAACAAATACAAGAACAAATACAAGAACAAAAACTATTGCAATCACCACGACAAACTGAGGAAGAATTTCAAGACGATCCAGGCGCAACTGGAAGTGGTTTAGGAAGTGGTCTTATTACTTGTCCCAATAATGTCCTTGCTGATGTCGATCGATTAGAAATTCTCATTGGAGGAAAACGAGCTGGTAATAATTCCCCAGAAATCATTAATGAAGTAGCTGATATTTGTAAACGATTATTTAGTGGTGGCATCATGGATATTAATGTATATCGGTCTCTTATTAATGAAATCGCCGATGATTATTATAGTGACTAAGTATGTAATTAGTGATAAAGTCACTTAATAATAAAATGATCATACACAATACTCGTGGACCTACCATGATCAGGGTAATAAACTCTCGATTGCCTGTATACAGAGCAACCTAC
>JAECUM010000425.1:0-188038 GCA_016617855.1 Megalonaias nervosa | reverse complement strand
AAATTGTGGTGTATCACTACGATTACCTTTGAGTCTCTATCACAGTCTCGAAGATAGTTAACTCGCATCGGAAAGGGACGAAAATATTTCAAGTGTTGTTAGTAGTATAGATGATGTCATTATGTTTATTACGTCCTGAAAGTTTGCATTGTTTCTTGGGGCCTAGTTTTCTATTCTGTAAACAGTCATTCATGTTTGCAGTAATTATTTTAATGAAAACTTTCTAATCACGTAAGAGTTTAAAATATCACGTGTTTTTGAAAGCTACATCGATAAAACAACTGAACAATCACGTGATTTTCTACGAAATTTAATCTCATGTATTCATGATACCGTGTTAAAACAGAAAACATTAGAGTATGTCAGAGAACTCAGTAGCACGCATGAAAAATTACATTGGGCGAAAACAAACCATGTCAAAAGAATTGTGATGCCTTTATAAAATTATTTGCATAAATTCAGTTAAACAAAGTTCTCTGGTGAGTATATACTTAAAGGTTACTGTATTTGTATGGGAAAATATGAACGAGTTTTGTGCAAAGTGCTGCACACTTTTGCGGAGTGAAGTATTTTGCAGAATAAAACTAGTTCATATTTGCCCATTTTATTATATGCTCATTTACTACCTGAGGCTTAACAATAAAAGACATTACAAGAATCAATGTAATTGAAGTAATACTTTATTCCAAAATAAATTCCAAACCGTAGATTCATTAATACACAATAACAATATTCATGTGCATATAGCTCTGCCCAGCGACCTTTGAACTTAGTCGCACTCTCTACATCAGTTTCAAAATGAACTGTTGTTTTGGTCTACTTAAAATTGAAATTTAGAGTCATTGTGAATAAATGCGCATGGATTTTTGTATGTTGATCCAACTCAATACTGCTTTTCGGATTATGAGGGACTGGATTATTGGGCCAATTAAGTGAAATAAGGTGAATGGATTTAAGTTGGAAATGTAGGCTACTCGAAATTCCGATACAGCTTCTGTTATCAGGTTTTGCAGGACATGTGTGTCGGATTTAAAGAACTGACTAAGAAAGTACAATTTGAGGAAATTCAAAATACATAAATGTAAATATATTTATTATCATTCTTATTTTACCAGCTAAAGAAAACTTGCATCTCGCTGTTGGAGGTACCCCATCTACGATCTGTATTATACAGTGTGTCTTCTATCGCTAGCCTAACATTGTACCAAAAAGGTTACACGGGGAAAATTGAAAAGCAGCTGTTATGTGACATTCCATTTACTTAGCGGAAATAACAACTTTTCGTCGTCTTGGATTATTAGCACTGAGGCTCTTAGTTTCCAACCAAAACATTTAGTTGCATTTTTTCTCGAATCTAGTATTTGTACAGACTTGAAAAATGGTACGTCTACGATAGAGATGAGATAGCCCTTGGATTCATTATGTTTTTCCATGCTATATTTTTAAACCCTAGAGAGTACTCATCATAGTTTTAACCATTCTATTTGCGAAAAGATATGAATATTCTCCTAAATAGCTGTTTCTGTGATCAGAATGGTATTTTCCATTTACTGCGTCTCTCACGTTTCTTGTTGACATTGCGAATATCACGTTCATTCGTTTAGTTCTTTGAAAGTTTTGTTTCTGACTCAGTGAACTAGTCCACATCTGTAACTTTATCTTTACTTTCAAACGGACGAAAAAGCTGCTTTAGTTTATTCACAAAACATAAAGCGTCTGCTACACGAGCGTACATGGTTTGTTTAAAAAGTAGTTATTAATACACTATAGTATCTTTAGGCACACGTGCCTTACACGTGCGTGCAATATGAAGCTGTCCAGTATCGTAAAATATTGCACAATTGTGACAATGTAAAGTTAACGGAGAGAAAAATGAGCAAATAACAATTGAGAATAAGTAGTTTCAGTCGAGTCTTCAGTAACGAACGCAAGTAGTTAAAGGGGGCGATATACGGCCAATGGGAATTACATGGACAAAACCCCTTGGAAAGATATACGGACAAGATTTATACGGACAAAAATTTGGGACTATATACGGACAAAATTTATAGGGATAAAGGGTTGGGACTATCTACAGACAAGGGAAAGTTAAACATAGGTTGGGGTTGTATAAGGACAATAGAAATGATGACTTCACTTTCCTGGACATTGGCAACAATGTTGCAAGTGGCTGACCTCAATCGGGCCAAACAGTGACAGCGGCGGAAAAAAAAGCTATAACGCTTGGTGTGGCAGATAAGTCCAGCTAGTTCAATGGTGAAACTACACGAATAATAACGCTTGGCGGGGCGGGACATATAACTTGATATAACGATTGGCGGGGCGGGTAAGTCGAGCTAGTTCAGCGGTGAAGCTATCCGAATAGATTACAAGATTCCATAGTCAGGCTGAGAGATCCCACCAAACACAGCCTGGCGGGGCGGGACTTGATAGACATAGACATAGGCAAAGGAACAAAGACACAAACATAACACAACACAAACACAAAACAAAGACACACAAATAGGGCAAAGAGAGTAAATCTTTTCGAGGCAATGGAGTGGCCTTAAAAAGGGCCTTAGCGTTTCTTATTCTATGTTCTCTCCTCCCTTCTACTTCTCCACTATCTTCTCAGTTTTGTCACTGCCTTTGTCTTCTTCTTTTTCTTTCCATCCTTTTCCTCCTTCTCCTTTTCCTGCGTCTCCTCTATCTCTTTTTTATTTTCTCATTTTCTTCCTCTCTTTCAATTTTCTCCTTCCATCTTCTCATCGTATTATTTTCTTCCTGGTCTTCCTTTTCCTATTTTTCTTCTTTAAATAGCTCTCTTAATATTGCCTTAGGCTTTCTCAAATTGTTTATTTCCATTCTGGTTCGATGGGGACTATAATAGTAACCCCCATCTAGTTTGCCAAGCATCTCTTCGTTCATCACCAAATTGTCCACGACTTTATGCAATTTTATCATCTTGTCCATATGGTTTTTCGCCATAGCTAATTGTTCAATGTTGAATGGCGCGAATGACGAACGCGATGCTTTATATACTTCAAGCACGGACGTGAAGGAAAACATCCCATACAATAACTTCACATATTATCTACAATCAACACAGAAGGGAAGAAATATAACCCAATATCTACTATCAACACAGAAGGGAAGAAAAATAACCCCAATATCTATTATTAACACAGAAGAGAAGAAAAATAACCCAATATCTACTATCAACACAGAAGGGAAGAAAAATAACCCATTATCTACTATCAACACAGAAGGGAAGAAAAACACCCATTATCTACTATCAACACAGAAGGGAAGAAAAAACCCATTATCTACTATCAACACAGAAGGATAGAAACTAACCGCAATATGTACTTTCAACACAGAAGGGAAGAAAATAACCCAATATCTACTATCAACACAGAAGGGAAGAAAAAAAAAAAACATTATCTACTATCAACACAGAAGTGAAGAAAATATCCATTATATACTATCCACATAGTGTAGGGACAAGTTTTTTTTTGTTAAGGTAAGACACAAACAAAAATATACATACACACAAACGTACGCGCACGCATACAAACACAGACACACATACAAACACACACACACATCAGAAAAGGAGTTAGTGTTTATAATCACACTACTCCACATTCACACAAATTGGCAACTTGATCAGTCTCTTTTCTAGAAATCTGGGTAGCCCTGAGAAGGGCTGCTTGTTCACAGCTCCAAATGCACCTGCTTAATGTGTGCATCGTCTAGGCCTGGCACCGCAGAGACATCGCCTGCTCCAATCCTGCTCCCAATTTATGCGCATGGTTGGGAGCTCAGAGGCTGGTTGAGTGACCTCATCATCCCAATCTTCACTTTGAAAGATGGTGAAGACTTCCCTCTGTCTTCTTCTTCTATTTCACACCCGTGGATGATGAGGTCTCCTTATCTCTTCCTCCCAGTTTTCTGTCTGGGGGACCACAGGTCTTTGTTCTGGTGGTTCTGGCTCTGGTGCTGGTAGTGGCGGCGGTGCTAGTACTGGTTGGGGTGCTGGTACTGGCTGTGGACGTGTCCTCACCTCAGGCTTGACCCTACACAGAGGCCTAAGTTCGAGGTGAGGCAGAATTATTTCTTTCTTCTTTTCATCTTCTTTCTTTTACCTCTCTTCCTCTTCTTTCAGCTGGACAAATTCTGCTATGGCCTCCATGGCTAGCTCATGTAGTAGGCGCCTGGCATACTCCAGGTGCATTTGGAGCTCAAGCAGTTTCGTTACTCTGCTCATTTTAACAAGTGAACACTGGGGTAGCCAGACTGACGATAGCTGCATTTATATGTCTGAAGCACGGACGTGAAGGAAACATCCCCTTATACCAAAACTAACAATACCCATATCATAACCAAAAACATGGAAAGCGGGGACCTATAAACAACACTCACGTTCACTATTTTACCTACAGACAAACACACTATCTTACAAATCAGGGAAACGAAGTGTTTATAGACACACTCCTATTTTTTTAACTTACTAACATGCAATATTACATATTATTGACAGGGTAATGGCAATCTCTTATCATCTAAGATTGCATCCCCGTCTGGCTGCAGGCTTTACGAGAGGATAGGGTTTGCTTCTTCGGAAAGAGAAGGAGAACTCTTTCGTGTCCACACGGCACTCTACAGAGCCTCTGTCTGGCTCCTGCTGTTGTTGCTGCTGTTGCTGTTGCTCTTCCTGTTCTCTCCGCTGTTTCTTACGTCTGTACTTCTCCGTCCATTCTTCTTGCTCTTTCTTGAATTCTTCTCTGAAGACCTCTTCTATCAGGTCTAGGCTATATTTAACGTCCGGACATTCTCTGTCTCATATGGCTTGGGTATCAGGTTTTGTCTGACATGGCAAAATTCACATAGGCTTCATTCAGCTTTTTCAAACAAACTGTTTTTGACAAGGTTGACAACGTTGTGAAGTTACGTTAGATGTCCACGAAGGGAAGTCACTGGGCCATTGATACACACTACGTTTCCTAGCTAAAGACAAGAGATAGCCATAACGATCACAAAACCATCGATCTACTTTTTCCTCGTATCTAGAACAGTCACGATCAAAATAAATCACTAAATGTTCTAAGGGATATCCAAGACTTCGTTGATGAAGAAAATACACACAATATTGTCCACACACCATAGAATCTGTGCCTTTTAATTTCACATTATTGAATCGTGTCGTCTGGGTATTTCTTTTCATAAAGTCGATGATGTCGTCTTCCAAAGGCGGTAATCCATACGAATCAAAATACTCCACACAACTCTCTTTAGGGAAGTAGACGGCTACCCAGTGGATTCCTGGGAGATGGCTGTCATCCGTGTTGATGGCATAAGCTTGATGGTCTTTAGGTTTGCGATAAGGCAGTTCATCTTTACCGCACACGGCAGGATTCCAAGGATAGGTATATGAACTGTTGTTCAAAAGGTAATAAAGTTCAATGTATCGATTTTTGTTTTGTTGTTTTTTTCTTGTTTCTTCACAGGTGATAATAAGTCATCAATTCAATCCTGACATTTTGCTTGAAAATCTCTGACAAGTAAACGTCTATTAGCTCCGTCTTCGTACCTTGGGCCAAGAGAGATTCTATGCGACGGATCTCTAGAGCAGGCTATGTAGGGCAAGAATGATCACGCAAGTCTTTATACCACTGATGCAACACTGCTTCTTCCGAGATGAGACCCCAAGCATCCTCCAGATACTCGTCCAATTTTTCTTCTTGACTCATCATCAGACATTTATCGTGTTGAATTTGACTGGGAGGATAGTTTTGACATCCATAGCAATCTTTCTTGACCAATTCCGTAATTTTATCCGCCAGGTGTTTGGCAAAACAGGAGACTAAATGTTGTTCTTGATCTGGCCATTTGGACATGACCACTACGTCCTCTTCGTCTTTTTTCTTTGGGTTCTGCTTCTACCATATCCTCCTATTCCATTTCCAAGAGATTCTCCACCATTCAAACAAGGAAACGATTCTTCCATAGCTTTTAATTATCTAGAATGAATTCTCTCAAACTGTTCGTATTGTAGAATTTGGCATACAAGATGACGTTCGCCGTCTTGGTTGGAGCTGGGTGTGCAAACTGAATTTCCACACGAATCAGGCTGGATTTTATGGGGTGGATATGTCCCTCGTCGCTGCCTTGGTCTGAACTGAAATCAAAAGCCCACAACGCGTAACCTCCTGCATAATCGTCGTACATAATACCGTGACGGGTGTTGGTCCCTAACTGTCCGGTGGCTTCTTACAGGGACAAGTACGATCTCAAGTAATTCTTCTTGTCAAAGTCAGCTTCGAAGGGTCTGGTGCACAAGGTCTTGCCACCTCGACTGTCTTCAAATTTGGACACGTTGAAGTCATGACAGTTGAAAGGATTTTGATTGGGGGCTCCGTTAAAGGCTGAATTCAGGACCATACTAATGATTAAACGTTTGGCTAACTGTCCTTGGAACAGATGATCTTCGATCACGGATGGCTGGCGAGCTGGAATGGTGAAAGTTTTCACTTCCACGCGTCGTATTGGATACTTGGCGATCGTTCTGCTCAAAGTGGGACTGATGTCCTTTCCCACTTTAGGTAACACTTCCACGCGACGCACGTAAAGTCGGACTTCTTTGATTTTGGTTTTGTGATTCTCAGCATCACCATCTATCAAATGGAAATCAAAATTGCTAAGATTCAGTCTGAAGCGGACATCCAATCCGTTCAGCAAATACTTCTCTTGCAACCACATGTCCAAATGCAAGCGATCCATCAGTTCTAAACTATTGTTTGCAATAATTTTCTCTAGACATTCTATAAATCCAACATTCTGTCTTTGATCGTTTCTCCTTTTTCAGCAAATCGGTGCTGTCAAACTCGCCTGCTGTGTCAGGTTTCCATACCACGCATGCATCCAGATGCGTGTTCTTGACATCTTTTCCTTACATCAAGAGATTTTCCAAGTAGGCTCGGTAAGAGTAAATATCCATGCTGCTGCTGACCAGTTTGTTATTCAAGTACAAATCCACTCCACTGAACATGGAATGCATGACATCGTTGACGGGGGCTACTTTCTCCTCGCCCTCTAGATCGCTACCATCCTCGTCGGTTACTTATACCTTCAGGTACAAGTAACTGCTATTCGGATGGATGTAATCTTCGGGGTGTCGTTTGATTTCAAACTCGATGGGAGCCGAGTCCGTCATAGAAGAGGTGGGATGAAACTCTACCCATTGGGATTATTGCATCGTCATCATGGTGTGTGGCATATCAAAGAGATCCTAGTTTCGACTTGGAACATGCGCAAGACTCTCGGTGCATCATTTTGTTCTCTCTCTCTCTCTCTCTCTCTCTCTCTCTCTCTCTCTCTCTCTCTCTCTCTCTCTCTCTGTTTCTTTTAATAATCAAAAACGTCTAACTCTCGGGCGGTTTTTCTTTTCTTGATCGTTTTTCTAGCTCTTGGGGTATAAAGGCCTCTGGAGGGGTGTCTTCGTCGTCTCTTTCTGCCTTGCTGTGGCGTCAGGGAAGCAGGAATGTCTGACTCGGCAGCGTCCAGGATATTTATAGGAGTTTCTCGCTGACCCAAAACGTCTTTGTCCATTTGAAGCAAGACATTTTTGCTTGCTCTCAAGAAGGCCTATTTGAGATTTTGTTTGATGACATTTTGAGAAATTCTTTTTCCTTGCGTCAAAGCGGCATCTTTCAAGGCATGCAATCCTCGTGTCACCATCGGTTTCAAAACAGGGGCCACCGAACAAAAGGCCGATTTCAACATATCTCCTAAACCATATCCTCGTTGTCGAGCGACTCCTCGGTACACAGGATACATGACTTATAATTTGTTAGAGAATCGTTTTCAAAAATGGAGTTTCACCGTGACTTTCCCTTTGGTGAATGAAATATTTTGTCCCATATCTCCTTTTATAGCAGTGTTGACACTGTCGAGATGTGATTCACTGACAGGTAAATAGTGACGATATACAAATTCGCAGTGAACGTGATAGGTGTTTCCACCTTCCCCGTCATTGGTCAAGGCAGTGTCAAAATACAACTTATTGACAGGTAAAATAATGAGGAAGTACAAATTCGCGGTGAACGTGATAATTGTGTTTCCTCTTTCCTCGTCAGTGTTCGTGGCAGAATCCACTTTGAAACGAATGAAACGCAGTAACGGTACGGAGGTGTGTCCCGCCACGTTGTACTCAACCACATCGGATTACACAAAGAGCAAATTCAATCCTTCGTTCAATTCTACCGGCGGACGAAATAACTTTAAAAATCGGGTGTTGCTGGAAATGCTGATGTCAGTGAAAACATTGTCATCAGATAGGGTGATCTTCTCTCCACCCAATATGCAAAAAATACTCGGATTAAAAGTGATGGACAAGGTTTAGGCACCGTAAATTTCATCAATAGGCGATCGGCCTCTTTATGGTAATTGATCGTGAATTGTTTGGCATGTTTGGTCAGGGCTTTGTCAAAATGATTGGCAAAAGTTGTGGCAATCGTTTCCACCAAATGTTGACCATTAATATAATAGCCTGTAGGAATTTTCATCTCATAGATGCTGAGGTGAGAACTAAGGTGTGATGGGTTTTTGGATTCCTAAAAAATAGAATCGCTTTTATCCAATTGTTCATGTATTTTTATATTCCGGATTTCGACTCAAAACTTCGTTTGATTTTCGGTGAGATTTAGGATTTGTGTAGGGTGAATCATTTCCACCAAAGCCACTTCCCAATGGGCTTCGTCATCCAGTTGGATGGCCTGAGGTAATTTGACCGTGAAACAGCACAATGTGTTTTGGGGAAACACCTCCATGGAACTGTCAATGGGTAACGTTAAGTAAAATTGGTTATTCATAATTCCGAATTCTGCTGTCCGAGGGGTCACTGGAGGTCAGAAGAGTGTCTGAAAGAGGATTATTGTTGTTGTTGGGATGGTGACTGTTGGGAGGGTAATTGACGTTGGGCACAAGACTCCCGTTGTTACCGTTAGAGTATTTCAGGGACGGATTGGGAAGAAGGTGACCGATGTAACTGCTCAGTAAAATGGTCCACAATAATTGTTTGTCTCCTTGTTGCAAACTCAAATTGGCAATGGCAGCACCGATGACACAATACGCCACAAAGATTTGGCAGAAAAGACCATTTGCGTTTTAGGCACACGTTCTTGACACCACACCCACAAGGGTTGCTTTTGTAGATCTTGCACAGAAGAACTGCGTGAAGGAGTGGTCACGGCTGTAGTGGCTCAGGCTGTCTTGAAGTGCATGATGGTCACTACTTTTTTTATAGTCGATGACTTGTGAAGCGTTGATCCAAGAGTCAAAACTGGAAGGATATCCTTTCCAACGTACTTTGACTTCTTTGACACATCGTTTTCCCACTTTTTGGGTTCATCGTTCGATGTCGTACACTTCGTCTTCTTTTTTGATCACATGTTGTAACTCGGGCAAGTAAAAAGTTCCTTTTAACACTTCCCCGATCATGTCTTCCAATTTATAGATGGCAGTATGACGGCCACGCACTCGTTCTGTGACACGAAACAATTGGGTAAGTAACCTTAGTCGTAAATGCATTTGCTTTTGGCAATGCGTACCCAATCTACCGTTTTCAACACTTCACCTTTCTTGGGTACAGTCGTAGTCGGGGACGTACCAAACAGACTCCCAAAGACGGTCACTTCGTTGTCGGGAGTCAATTTCATGGGGGGCACATCCGATGCTCCGACGGTAAGATTGATTGTACGCTTGGACCAGGTGCGGTAAGACGTCGATGTACGTGAGAGTGCGTTGATGCGTAAAATATTTCCACATGCGTTCTTTCAAGGTGCGTTGAACACTTTCCACGATGCTGGCTTTGGTTTCGGGATTCTCGGTGGTGAAAAAATGAATGTCTCGTTTATTTAATTCATTTTGGAAAGCTTGGTTTAGAAATTCGGTGTCTTTGTCGATTTGCCATCGAAGAGGGTGACGACCACTTTGTTTAAACATCACTTTAAGGGTTCCCACTAAATGAGTGATCAATTTGGAAGTCAATGGCACGACCCAGGCAAATTTGGAAAAGTCGACGATGACACAAAACATATATTTGTAGTCACGATTGTAGGTGGCCAAATGAGAGACATCGGCTAAATCGGCTTGCCATTGATGATCAATGCCCTCAACTCGGGTGCGATTTCTGGAAATTTTCGTCGAATGTGTTTGTGTAAGGTGTACATGGCTTCTTCTTGTAACCATCGTTGCACTTGAGGTAAACGGACACTTTTCAGTTGCGTTTTGGCAGCATGATACAATTTCTGAACTCCTCCGTAACCTGCAGGATGGGATGGATCGTAGTAAATGCTGGCTAACACATTCTCCATCAGGACTTTCTTTAACATGACACCCACTCTTCACTGATGCTACTCTGGATGGGGAGAGGTTGTGGTTTTGAAACGGCTTTACGTGTCTGATGTGCCACGGATAAAGAAGTCGAGGGTAGTGGTGGTGGTGGTGGTACTGGGATGGCTTTTCTCTTCTCTTCTTTTTTCGCATCTGGTTTCCCTTCTTTCTTTTTGACTTCTGTCGAAGGAGGAGTGGACATCATCTTTTTTACCCGTGCTTTAAGTTCTTCTCGTTGGGGTGTGGGGGAAGGGGTCAACAAGGACGCAGCAATCTTACTAGGCATGGGGTTGCGTCTGTCCTGACCGCTGCTGGTGGTGGTGGTGGTGATGGACTTTTCATCAGGCTTAAAATATTTCAGAGTTGGCAGAGTTGTTTCGTCTAAAGCTTTCTGGTGAAAGTGTTGAAGTCGTTGCAACAGTTGACCGTAACGTTGCGAGTTTTCCGTTTCTGACAAATCGCTGTGATCCATCAACGATTGAATTCGTGTTGTAACTGAGACAGTTCGGTTAAATGAGGACTGGGAGGTAAATGCGGGGTACGTTGTTCTTGCCAACGATGGAATTCCGTCCATCGTTTGTAAGGCACTAACGTCAGTTTTAGTCCTTCCATCAGATTGCAAAGGTCACATTTGGGATCTTTTGATTCCAGAGATCCCTTTTATGTTCTTGACCCTTTTATCTTGGTCCCATCCGTAAAACAACTGACAGGAGTCCTCCCAGCATGGCTACCGCTATTCCTTTGACAAGAGATTCCATCAGGGGTATAAAGCCTCCGCGTTGCACCAACGTGTTTTTCTTTTGACAGTTGGGTATTTTCTTTTGGACCATTTGGCGAAGAATGTGACGATGTTTGGCTAGGCATTCTCTCTGGTGTTTAGACAAAGGTATCGTTCCTTTCAAGACATTCAAACAACATTCGCTCACGGTATAGATGACGTCTTTGGAGGAGGTTTGAATGAGTTTTTTTCGGATGGGTGAAGGGGCTTTTGACAGGAAGGACAACATGTCCCACTGTTTGGCTAAACAAAGAGGCAGTCCTTTCCTTTTATTTCCTTCTTTTGGCAAGAGAGTAGTGTGCAGTTCTTTTAGGGACATCGCTTGCATGCATAATTTTATCTTATTTTTGGGCTGATGGCAATGCACCAGCAAAATTTTGAGAATCTGTGGTAACAAAATAGGCATAAAAAATCCTCCCCTTTGGTTGCTCCTCTTTTTTCGTTAGACGACTGGATCTTTTCTGGGGTAGACGTCTATGCTTGGCTAAGCGTTTTTATCAAATGACGAGACTGTCCTTTTCTTCTTCCTTTTCTTTTTTGGACAGGAGAACGACGATGATGGTGGTGTGCACTTCGTTGAGGGGATATCTTGTGCCGTTCAGGAGCACAAAAACACTGAGCCTCATCGTATGGCCAGGTATTTTTTATAGTGGAATGCGTCTCCACTGATTGTCGGCTCGTCGTATCAACTTCATGACAGGAATCACGCGTCGTGGAGGGGTTTACAACGGACTTAATCGGGATAGTTCTTGCTTCGATAAATCCAGTAAATTCTGTAACATGCCCGATCTCTCTTGGACTTTGATTTTGAGGGTAGATACTTTGTGAGCAGCTGCCACTGCAGCTAAAGAGGAGGAGGGTGTCACCGCTGGAGGAGCAAGTATCTTGACTTTTATCTCGAAAGGAGGGGGAGTAGTCCGTCGGCTTCTCTGAAGAAAACCTTCGTATGACACCTCGCAAAGATTTGATCAGAAGTTCGATCTGTGTTGACTCTTCCATCTTTCTGCTAGGATTGAGAGTGAAATGAATACTTTGAGGGAAGGCACTGACAATTTATATAGGGAAGACACTGACCTTACATTGATATTTAGGGAACCATGGCGTTTAAAATGTAGTCATTTGACTTTTTGCAATCAAGATGAAACGATCGCATCATTTCGTGGAGAAAGAAGAAAGTAAAAGAAAGAAACGTGACCGATAGCCTCGCATTGTTGCTGAAGTCTTGGCTCAAATCCATACCAGCGATTTTGAAAATGACATGACTGAATCAGAATCCAGACCCAATGAGTCTACACCAAACCAAAGTCCACCACCAGTAACCCCTGAAAAGCACTACCACATTCGAGAGACGGAAGAGCCCTCCTCTAGAAAATGTAGAACCACAGCCTAGACGTACACATTGAAGTTTAAAGATTTCAAGCCCGATGTACCGTTGGAGACATTAGAAGAGTTCAAGTCAAACTTGGAAATATTTTTTACCTGCTAAATTCCTGACAATCAGGAACAGATTAGCTACGATTAGCAAGTACTTTAGTGGGCTGCTCTGTAAGACAATGACCCGGAAAATGTCACGCGAGGTTAAAACAATACTTGACACGTGCCCCACAAAGATTAGAGTTGACAAAATAGGCCTTACTGCAGATGTTAACCTCTGAAAAGAAAACAAACTGCTAGCTCCACTTGGTTATTTTCACTTCCAGGACTTTAGAGGTAAATTGTAAACAAAAGGGCCAATAACCTTTTTTGTTTTTTATGTATTTTGTAACTCATTCATTGCACTTTTCAGAAGCTGGTTATATCTAGTCTGGCAAAATTAGTTTTCCCTATTTTAATAACTGCTAAATGTAGTGTACTTTAGATTAATTCAGACTGATATTTCGAGCACATGGGAAAAACCATCTTGGGTAACTATGTGCGTAGTTCATGTACAATTTCCACTAGTACAATATCCAAATAAATTTCAGTCACAGTACATGAAAGTAACATATAGGTATGTTTACATTCTCTCCACTGTGCATGTTGCAGATGCAAACAACTTCACCTTACACCTGTCACTCTCTCGGAAGTACATAATATCTGCAGAGCGCCACCATAATGTGACCTTCATCATACTGGGTTTAACCGCCATCTTGTTTCATATTCAAACCACTTGAGAGAAAAAAATGAAGTGAGGCATTAAACTCTCAGAGACTGTATCTACTAGAGGCCAGCATCTTAGAAAAGTCACGTGATACAAAAGTACAAAGACAATTGACTCCTAATGTACCTTCATTGAACTGGTATGTAACCCATTTGTTTGAGCAGGGTAAAAGGTCCGCAATGACAGGTCTATTGTAGGCAATACTTCAATGACAGATCTATTGTAGGCAATGCTTCACCCACTAAACGAATGACCATAATCAGATTTAGTAAATCAGTTTCAACACTTGCTATAAAGAAGAACCAGTGCGTTGTTACTCGATCCATATTCACAACACGAATTCAGTAGATCATACTTGAAACGGATACATTAAACTGGGCCCATTCCATTGTTAAGATGTTGCCAATGTTGAAGTTGCTTAATGAGGCGAGCAATAGACAAGAAGGAGTGTGAAGTTACACGAGTCAGAGAATAAGATGAGCAGTAAAATATCAGATCATCTACTGAACTTTGTCAGGTCACTTACTTAATCAGTAGAATTATATTGACGTTTACTGACGAGAGAGAGAGAGAGAGAGAGAGAGAGAGAGAGAGAGAGAGAGAGAGAGAGAGAGGTGCAAAAAACTGATACGGGACTGCAGTATAATTAATTTCATAACCAAAATTATGGTGAATTCACTTTTATTATAAAAAATTTTGACCAAGTTCATAAGAAAAACCTTTTCATGTTTTTATTCTCCAATTTTAAAATAAACTTTTTTCATCATTAACATTTTAATCCACACTGCTTCAAATTCTGCTGTTTTTTCCTCATATTCTAGATAGACCCAGACTACATATGTATACTTCACAGGCAGGTACAGGTGTATTGCATACTTTTGTACGGTTTTGTGCTTTTACAAACACTCACTTTATCAATCTTTAATTTAGGATTCCAAGGAAACATTGTTTGGCACAAAGCTTAATATACTCCCTTAATTAAAAAAAAGGTTGCAACTAACTGTGGAACCAAGTGTCCATTGACAGACATTGGACCAGAACTATCATACAAATACGTTCCAAATGACGAAAAAGAAAGGAGTTCCAAATGACGAAAACAAAGGAGTTCTATTTTGTCCTACTCATAGCTTTCTAAACTATTAATAGCTAAGGCAGAACTCTTTTAAAGAGGCGTACTCTCCGATATTGTAAGAATAAAGTACATATACCTAGCAAGACTGAAAGCAGATATCCTACAGGGAAAACAATGACCTTTATTAGACAATAACTGACGAGTTTTTAATTTCTTATTAAAATTTCAACAACCCTTCATGCCAAAAATTCCTCTTTACGAGATTCAAACATGTATGTTGTGTAAATACACGTTTAAGTTGTCAAATACTACATAAATAAGGATGTAAATTTTTATTTTATATTTTTAAAAATAAAATTGTATTGCTTTTAAACAACATGTAAGAATCCAAAAATGTTTTGAGATCTTATATTTGATAAAGATTTGGTTTTTATTGTATGACAAAACAGCAGGAGAAACAATAGAACCTAACAGAACAGTGAGGAACAGAAGTTAATTTCCAGTTCAGGTCTTACAACAGAGATGCGAATTAAAGTACAAATACAGATGATTAATAGAGGTCATATAGCAGATAAAGGTAGGTTAAAGGTTCGGGAGGACATTTGTTTAATGAGCAAATGGACTGGATAGGTATTATACACACCTATTAGGAATGTATATGGGAATAGAATGATTGAAATATAATTGATTTTAAATTACTAATGAGTACGTTAAAATTTGTGAATTTTATCAACCCAGTACAGTTGTACGTATTAACATTTGTGAGACATTTCTTTTTAGTGCTATATATTTTTAATTTGTGCTATTTGTTGGCTTTTCTCCGTGATTACATGTTATATGTATCTGTACTTTGTACTTGGCCTTTGTGCAAAAATTAAGTTAATGGTGTACCTGATTAGCGACATTTATTTTGTAAACAGCATAATACACAGCTTATATTAGTTGTGAACATGTTTACTTCAATTTGAGTTAAAGATACAGTCTTGATTCTGACCATAGAAACAGCCAGAATGGATATTTTCCATTAAATTGAACAGAGTATTTCCAGAAAATGGTAAATGCGACCTAAGTCAAGTAGATGGGTAATTGATCTTGATTACACTAGGGTTATTTATTCTTGCGTTAAATCCGAAGCAGAATCATTCTGATTGTTTTGTTCAATTTTTAATTTGGGTGGATTTATTTATGTATTCAAATTGTTATTCATCGGAATTACAAAGTGCTTAGTTATATTCTTGGACTAAAACATTAATTCCAAATTATAGCTAATTCAGACAAGGAGATTTTGTATCATATTATTGTGATACATAAAAAGACTGTTAATACATCGCCACATTCCAAGCCATTGACACATCATCACGTTCGAAATTACAAGCACATCAACACATTCAGTATCGGAATTTATTTGGAACAGCACTGGAATCCAGTTGAAACTTCATACGTTTGTGATTTGTGATTAAACGTTTAAGAATATTTAGGATTTAATTCACAATACTGTAAATTCTTTTTAAAAAATTTCACTTTGTACTATAAGGAAATAAATTATTTTGTTGACTTTTACAAAACTTGTCGGTTTTCGCTCTCTTCTTTTATTTAGTGTAAGACCATAGGGTCGTAACACTAGTATATTGCTTTTGTTTTTGTTTCAACAAAATACTGACAGCGAAAACAATAGTGACATACATCAACTATATTTTTGAAAACACATAATTGACATTATCTTTCAAATATATCCAACTTTTCCCACCTTCCAGTTTCAATGGGAAACATATGATTCGTGGTACAGAACTTTGTTAAAATGATTCTATATATTTGTGGCATACCAATTAAAAAGATTCAGAATTAAACGATTTGCTAATAATGTACATAAGTTCAAAAATTCATATCTCTATTAGCAAAAACAGTGAGTTGGTTACTCACACTGGCGTTACGACAACAAAGGTATCCATGGAATAAGAAGGACGCCACCGCCGCCACCACCACCACCACCACCACCACCATCATCATCATTATCAAGTAAAGCTAGTATAGAACACAAGGTATATACATACAGTTAGTAAAGCTAGTACAGAACACAAGATATACACATGCAATTAGTAAAACTAGTATAGAACATAAAGTATACACATACAGTTAGTAAGCTAGTATATAATACAATGTGCGTAAATACAATTAGTAAAGCTAGAATAGAACACAAGATATACCGTACAGTTAGTAAAGCTAGAATAGAACACAAGATATACACATAGAACACAAGATATACATATACAGTTAGTAAAGCTAGAATAGAACACAAGATATACATATACAGTTAGTAAAGCTAGAATAGAACACAAGATATACACATAGAACACAAGATATACCATACAGTTAGTAAAGCTAGAATAGAACACAAGATATACACATAGAACACGAGATATACACATACAGTTAGTAAAGCCAGAATAGAACACAAGATATACACATACAGTTAGTAAAGCTAGAATAGAACACAAGATATACACATAGAACACAAGATATACAGTTAGTAAAGCCAGAATAGAACACAAGATATACACATACAGTTTGTATAGCTAGTATAGAACACAAGATATACACATACAGTTTGTATAGCTAGTATACAACTCAAGGTACGCACGTACAATTAATTTAGCTAATCGTTCATATGTCTTAATTTCCAGTTTCTTTGCATGACACCATTTCACCTTTTAACCCATTTTCATTTTAAATATGTTTATAATTGTGCAGTTTAATGAAATGTTTCGATTCTTAAGCTGCATAGATTATTATGATAGTATGAGTAGTGTCCTATCTGCATCCAACCGCAGATATCTGCAAATAGGACACCCAACCGGAATCGTCTCCCGAAGACGGATGGATGCCGAAGAAGATGAGTAGTGAAGGGGGGCGATAGGGGGACAAATGGACTGCTATGTTAAAAAAGGGTATATCGAATATGGCAGGGGTCTCAAACTCAAACCAACATGAATTTTCCATGGCGCAAGAGCCGCACACCTTTGTTATCTCTCATGACACAGTGTGACGCCAATTAGTTTGCGGACCACAGGATAGGGCTTGGCGGGCAGTCGGCTTCTCTGAAGAAAACCTTCGTATGACACCTCGCAAAGATTTGATCAGAGGTTCGATCTGTGTTGGCTCTTCCATCTTTCTGATAGGATTGAGAGTGAAATGAATACTTTGAGGGAAGACACTGACAATTTATATAGGGAAGACATTGACCTTACATTGATATTTAGGGAACCATGGCGTTTAAAATGTAGTCATTTGACATTTTGCAATCAAGATGAAACGATCGCATCATTTCGTGGAAGAAGAAGAAAGTTAAAGAAAGAAATGTGACCGATAGCCTCGCACATTTGCTGAAGTCTTGGCTCAAATCCATACCAGCGATTTCGAAGATGACATGAATGAACCAGAATCCACACCTAGAGAGTCTACGTCAAACCAAAGTCCACCACCAGTAACACCTGAAAACTACTACCTCATTCGAGAGACCGACAAACGCTCCACTAGAAAATTTAGAACTACGGCCAACACGTATACAGTGAAGTTTAAAGATTTCAAGTCAGACGTGCCGCTGAAGAAAGCAGAACAGTTCATCACGATGTGTAGGATTCTTTGTTAACCACACTGAAACGACACTGTGAAGCCAAAGAAGAAGACAGTTTGAAGTCGCCCGTTTGGATCGAGTTTAGCAGTCCGGTAGAATTGACACCTTCCAAAGTCATCGACAAGATTCAACACGTGCAACAATCCAACGACAAGTTCACATCATCGATGGAAAAGCGACACTGTACATGACCCACGTTTCTCTCCCCAAAGGGACTGGACAACGCAGAAAAGTGTTATTGGTGGAAGACCTTCGTAGCATCAAGTGCAGCCTCGTCCAAATTAACAATCCTCAAGACCAGATGTTTTTAGTCAGGGCCATCGTGGTGGGAAGAACGTATGGCGACAAGAATCACACGGTAGAATAGAAAAGAGCATGGCAAACTATTCAACGGTCGGACCTAGCCAAACAACGAAGAGAAGCAGAACTATCGTTACAACAATCTGGGCTATCCAAAGACACACCCTGTGGCATTCCTGAAATGCAAAAACTGCAAGACGTCATAGCTCGACGCTACACCTTGAAAGTACACCCTCAAGAAGTGCGTGGACCTCTGTTGTTTCCAGGCAAATATTTCAAACGCGAAAAATACATTCACATCTATCATCATGATGAACATTTCAATGCCATTACTAGTATCAGTGCATTCCTGGGATACAGTTATTATTGAGAAATGTGACTATGGTTATAATAATCGAGAGCAACACAAGCATTGTGGATCGAAATGTGAGGGATGTTTGGCCTCTAAACCCTGTCTTGACGAAGGACAACAACGAATGCATTGCCCAACTTGTCAGCGCACTTTTGTTAGTTCAGCCTGTTACCAACAACATCTGAAAACGCGAAGTTCACAGCGGAAAAGTGCTTGTCAACTCCTGAGATTGTGCCCTACTTGTGGACAAGTTATACTGGGCAATAATGCCAAGGCGCATGTCTGTCCAGGAAAGAAACGATGTCACATTTGTCACCAAATCGTGGACTTGGAACACGAACGCTACATTCAAATATCCCAACCCCAACAGGAGGAAGAGGAAGGTGACCAAAAGAAAGGGAATTTCATCTTTTTCGATTTCGAATGCATGCAAGAGACCGGCATTCACATTCCTAATTTCTGCGCGGCTCATCAAGCGTGCGAGATGTGCATAAAAGAACGAATCTTTTGTCATTGCCCTCACTGCATCAAGATTCCTTTAGAACGTGAAAAAAAAAATCTTTCGGGGACGAACGTGTGGGCCGATTTTGCTCAATGGATCTTAGATCCCATCGAAGAGACGTGGAGTGAAGAGGACATCGAATGTTACGGAGATTTCCATCGCTATGCCACCGTGATGACTCACAATTTTCTCGGGATACGATGGACAATTTCTTCTGAAATACTATATGGAACAAAGTACCGAACGTCCTAAAGTGACTTTGAACGGAGCCAAAATCATTTCCATGCAAGTGGGGCGAGTGCAGTTTAAAGATTCGATGAGTTACTTGGCCATGCCATTGAGTCGAATGACTAAAACATTTTGGAATGACAGAAATGGCCAAAGGCTATTTTTCCGCACTTTTTCAATACCGAAGCCAATCAATACGCCGTTCTACCCTATTTGCATGATGCTCACTACTACGACCCTGACAACATGCGCACCGAACAACGAGAAGCTTTCTACGCTTGGTACCAAAGTCACGCCTCGGACCCCTTCGACTTCCAGGAAGAAATGTTAAAGTATTGTCGATCCTATGTGGACATTTTACGTTGTTGTTGTGGAAAATTTCGAGAATTGTTCATGGAACACGGAGGGATCGATCCTTTGAAAAAAGCCTGCACCATTGGCAAAGCGTGTTCCTTAGTGCACCGCAAACGATTCATGTCCGAGAAGACCCTGGCTGTCATTCGTCCTCAAACGAAGAGCTTTGTTAAACATCGATATTTAGTTAAAGCCCTACGCTGGTTACATTACTTGTGCGACAAGGACGACAAATGGATCCAACATGCCCGAAACGGAGGACGTGAAAAAACCATCGGAAAGTATTCGGTGGATGGTTGGGACATAGAAAACCCTAAGAATGTGTACGAGGTTAACGGTTGCTTATTTCACGGATGTTCCATTTGCTACCCTCAACGTCACACTAAAAATCAGTTTTTACAACGTACCATGGTAGACTTGTTGGAGGCCCCTTGCAAGAGACGTTTAAAGTTAGAACAGCAAGGATACCAAGTGGTGGAAATGTGGGAACACGAGTACGATCACCGTTTGAAAACGGATCCCGAGTTTAAACGCATCGTGGAAAGTTACAAGCTGGTGGACCCTCTAAACCCGCGGGATCGTTTGTAGGGAGGACGAACGAATGCCACCTGTTTGCTGTACCACGCTGATGAGGAGAAAGGAGAATAAATCAAATACTTGGACATGTGTTTGCTGTATCCTTACGTTTGAAAATATCATCACTATTCCGCAAGTCACCCCACAATTGCTAACGGAACACATCGACGTGGACAGCATCCGATATTGGGTAGGATTGATTAAATGTAAAGTCTTGCCTCCCACGGACTTGTACCATCCCGTTTTACCTCACCATTGCCAAGGAAAATTGATGTTTCCTTTGTGCCGTACTTGTGCCGAAACGTGCAACCAAGACCAACCTTGTCAGTATACCCATGAAGAACGCGCCTTGACAGGAACGTGGGTCAGCGTGGAATTGTTCAAAGCTCTGGACCTGGGATACCAACTGTTACGAAATTTACCACTTTCCCAAGATAGAACAGTAGCACATTTTCGCAGACAACGTGGATGCCGTTTGAAACTGAAATAAGAAGCCAACGGCTATCCTTCCTGGTGCCAATCTCCCGAAGACTAAAAGAAATTTGAAGAGAAATACTTTGAGCAGAAAGGCATCTCTTTAGACCACATCGAGAAAAATGAAGGAAGGCGATCGTTTGCCAAAGTGATGTTAAATTGCTAGTGCGGCACAAAATGGCACAATGACCGTGTTTACCCAAGACGGAGTATTTGACAAAACCTTCCCGCTACTTCCAGATGATTCACGACAAAACCAAACACATGAAACACGTGGACGTCCTTCGTGAAGACTTCATTACGGTTAATTATGAAGATGAACTGGACCTTTTAGAGGGCGACGAATTTGGAAATGCCATTGTTGCGGCCTACGTGACAGCCCATGCTCGTTTAAAATTGTTCGAAGCCTTAGAACTGTTAGGAGACCGTTTGTTGTATTTTGACACCGACAGTTGCATCTACATTGATCGCCGTGATCACCGTTACCCTTAAATCGAAGGAGACCGTTTAGGAACCTGGACGGACGAGCACCAGGAAAACAAGATTCTACGTTTTGCTAGTTGCGGTCCGAAAAATTATGGCTACGACTACCGTCACCCACAAGAAGTGCGCACCGAGTGTAAAGTGAAAGGACTGGCTCTCAATTATCGCACCAGTCAAGTGGTGAACTTTGGGGTATTGAAAGAAGCCTTGCAATCCGGAGAGGATCAATATTTTAAAGTGACCACCTACGAGCCTCACAAAATTGTACGTTTAGCCACACACCAAATCGTCAGTCGGCCTTTGGAAAAAGTGTATCAAATCGTTTACCAGAGGCTAGTGCGGCTTCCCAATAAGTTCACTTTACCGTACGGACACACTGGTATTGGTCAGCATATAAAGGGGAAAACGTCCAAGAGCGATAGTTCATTGTAACTACCATTGCCAATCCAGAAAGATGGATCCTAGCAAACAGACACCATTCAAGTTCGGTGATTCTCAAGTGGAGTGCGATGTTGTACCTTGCGATTGTAGGGATGCCGTACGCTGTGACCTCTGTGATTAAGTACAACATCATGGGAACTTTGCTATGACTACTACTACAATAATTACCATGGAAAGTGATGCTGTGCTTGTCAAACCTGACGGATGCAAAAGCTATGCCACTCGTAATCGTGGATTCTTTACTGGTTTTCATGGTCAATGTCATCCTCCACGTCTAACCATGCGGCTAATACCCACAAATGTCATCCATGCCTGAGCAAACTACTGCGGGTTTCACCGTGCTCTCATCGAAATGAGCCTGTGAACGAAGAATATTCGTTCCCTGTTTGTTTGTCTGAATACTGCAACTGTGAAAGTCGATTCCAAACCTTTCAAGAAAAGTGGCCTAAATATCTAGTAGGACCTACCCCCGAAGACTTAGCCAGAGAAAAAATTATCTACTTGGGAGAAGGTGATAAAGTCAAGTGCTTCAATTGCGGTGTGTCACTTCATGAGTGGGAGCAGAAAGATTCCGCTTACATGGAACATGCTCGATATCTCCACACTGTCACTACCTACCTTTAGTAGGACGACCTCAGTATTCTCTTGATGGATACTTTACAAGAGAACATTTGTGGTTTCCCTGTGGAGTTGAAAGAACGCATCTACCGAGAGTTTTTCAAAATACAAGTTCAACGTAAAGAACAATTGCATCCGTTACGTCACCAACGCTGGAACCACTGGTACCTGAATGCTATAAGAGGACTGGTTCATTTGAAAGCGTTCCAATGGTCAGACATTGATCAACTACCTAAGGGTCAGAAGACTTTGGTTGCTACTGATTCTACTTACATAATGTCCATATGACAACAAAGTCCAGAGGAAGACTTAGAGGATTACCAAAATCTTTTACGCTATCAAATTTTGTCTGTAGGGGAAAATTCTATGCCGTGTGTGGTGTGTGAACTAGTGACTAAGCTATATGGATACGTCGACGATCAGCTCTGTGCAAAAAGTACACTTATTACCTCCGACAAAAATAGGTATAAGAACTTGCTACCATGCCACGACCTTTATAAATAGTGATACAACAATTGCCGTGGAATGACAGTGACGGTATTCAGACTGTTGCGGATTACCAACACTTTTTATGAGAATTGTATCCAATGAATTTGGGTCGACGTGTGGTGTCTGTCTTAGTGACTTCCTTTCTGGGGTTTCGTTTACCAGCCGATTCCTTGTGGGCTCTTTACGATCTGTATTTCACAGTACCAATAAAAACATGAGGGTGGTACCTTTAAATGTACACGAGAGACTCATTCTGTTAAACGCCTTGCACTTTCATCTCGATATTTCTCGACGTCTCAGGAAAGACAAGATTCGTCAACTTTAAGTCACTGAGATTGTTTACGAAGATTTGTGTGTAACTTGTAACTTACACCTTCACTGGCAAGATGTACGTGACTGGAAAAGTCTTAGTTTCGAGGCTTGGACAAAAGAAGCGGCAAACTATGCCAAGATTTGTGATCATCAGTTCAAACGTTCAGAGAATAAAGTAACTTTTAAACCTGTGTTAGCCACAATGTCAGAAGAAGAACCCGACACCGATGAAAACCACTCCATTCAGGAAAGGACCATCATTGACATGGACATCTCCAAAAGTCCATTCCGGCAGGACCTCTGTGTGACTGTGCCAAGTGTAGCATCTCTAAGAACATTACAAACTAGGACACTACACCTTCGTCATCAAAAATGTTGTACAGTGACTTGTTTATATTCTGCTTTGATCGTTTTGATGTGTATTTTATCGATGTACTTAACCATTTGGTTTTTCTGTATTTTTGTCTTTCGTGTTCAATTTTAAAAAATGTTTTGAATTAACGTGTCCTGAAAAAAGTATTAAAACTCTTGTCTTGTCTGTCGTCGTTTCAAAAGTGATATTCCTTGCGCTATGGCTACCTCTGCTGTCCCTGCTCCCTCTTCTACCACTTTCAAAGTCATCGACGAAAGCTTAGATCGTGCCAGGTAATTGCTGGACCCAACAGTTCGGGCAAAACCGAATTTTTCAAACGATTGATCGAACATCAAAATAATTTGATCGATCGTCCACCTCAACGTATCGTGTGGTGTTACAAAGAGTGGCAATCGGCGTACAGCCTTCTGCGAGAAACTCAAGGCGATTCCATCGTGTTTGTGGAAGGTATTCCTGGCGAAGACCACGGGATCGTGTCTGACCACAGTCAAACTCATCTGGACATCTTCGAGACATGTTAGGAGAAGATGAAGATGAAATTAAACTGTGGTTTACGCGCAAAGAGCATCATCGTAATGCCAGTGTCATTTACATCACCCAAAATTTATTTCAACAAAGTAAAGCCCGTCGCAAGATCAGTCTCAGTGCTCATTATGTGGTCTTGTTTAAAAGCCCTAGAGATGAATCGCCATTCAAAGCCCTCACGCCTATTTACTCGTTGATTTAAAACCCTCTATCCCCGATTATTGCCGATTTCTTACCCATCTGTTTCACCACTGTGCCAAGACGGAGGACCTGTCGTGTACACGTCCCCGTCGACTCATAAAAATTCTTTAAAACCTCGGACACTTTTAGTCTGTCTCACACATCGTCAACATGAAGTGCCTTCTGTCTCATCTTCCCGACTCATGCCTTGTACGGCATCAATCGCGAAAAAAATCCACAAATACGTGCTCGTGTCATAGAAGCCAGTCTTAGAGAAGTCTTACGATGGTTTACGGTGACAAGACGTCAATTACTGCAAGGCATCATTCACATTCTAAATCAAACCTAACACGTTTTTAAGAAAACAAATTAGCCTTGACGCAACTGGCAGATCCCCGCATCGATACTCAAACCAAAAAGCAAATAATTTGGAAACTTGGAGCTAGCGGATATCTAGGAGGTGTCATCATTCGCTCCGTCTTGAAATGGGATCCCAATGCCCCCAACGCCATACCCAAGAAGAAAGCCACTCCCCGACCCAGACGTACCCAGAAGAAAAAGAGCAGTGGTGTCAAGACCAGGTCAGAGCCCCAGAAAAAGAAAAGTCTCCAGAAAAAGAAAAGCCCCCAGTAAAGCCCCAGGAAAACATATTCTACCCGCAAGAGGCACTTCTGCCATTCCACAACCTTACATCCCCAAACCACTATCTGCAGCGACGGTGACCGCGTCTCCAGTAACCTCAGGTTCTTCCACTTCTCTGTTACTAGTGATGCCAGCGAAACCCGATTTGACATACGTCTTCCTAATTTGATGAAAAAATGGAACCCCGTGTCTCCAGGAACTTCTCCTTCAGCGGTGACACCCTCCACCTCTTTAGCTGCTGTGGCAGCTGCTAACAAAGTACCCTCCCCCAAAATCACAGTCCAAGAGAGATCGGGCATGTTATAGAGTTTACTGGATTTATCCCAGCAAGAACTGGCCCGATTTAGTCCGTTGCGAACCCCTCATGTGGAAATATCTTACGCATCAACACACTCAAATACATCGACGTCTTTCCGCACCTGGTGAAAGCATACAACCAATCGTACCGTCGGAGCATCGGATGTGCCCCCCCCCCACCAAGAAGTGACTCCCGACAACGAAATGATCGTCATTGAGCGCCTGTTTGGTACACCCCCGACTGTGGCTGTCCCCGAGAAAGGTGGAGTGTTGACGACGGGAGATTGGGTGCGCATTTACAAAACCAAGGGACTTTCGACAAAGGTTACTTACCCAATTGAACCACCGAATTGTTTCGCGTCACTGGACAAGTGCGTGGCAATCATACTGCCTTATATAAATGGGAATACATGGACGGGGAAGTGTTAAAAGGAACGTTCTACTTGCCCGAGTTACAACGTGTAACCAAAAAAGAAGACGAATTGTACGATATTGAAAGCATTCTCCATCGAATAACCCGTAAAATGGGAAAACGATGTGTCAAAGAAGTCGAAGTACATCGCAAAAAGGATATCCGCCGAGTTTTGACTCTTGGATCAACGCTTCGCAAGTCATCAACTATTAAAAGTAGTGACCATCATGCCCATCAACACAGTCTCAACCACTACAGTGACCGCTCCTTCACCCAGTTCTTCTCTGGAAGATCTACAAAAGCAACCTTTGTGGGTTTGGTATGGAGAACGTGTGCCTATAAAACAAATCGTCGTTTTCTACCAAATCTTTGTGGTGTATTGTGTCATTGGTGCTGCCATTGCATATCTGAGTTTGCAACAAGGAGAGAAAAAATTATGGAGCATTTTACTGAGCTGTTGCATCAGTTACCTTCTCCCCAATCCTTCCCTGAAATACTCTAACGTTAACAACGGGATTTATGCGACCAACGTCAGTCACCCTCCCAACAGTCACAATAACAACAACAATCCTCTGTCAGACACTCTTCTGACCTCCAGTGTCCACTCGGACAGCAGAACTTTGGAATTATGAATAACCAATTTTACTTAACTTTACCCAGTGACAGTTCCATGGATGTATTTTATCACAATACTTTGTGCTGATTCACGGTCAAATTACCTCAGGCCATCCAATTGGATGACGAAGTCCATTGGGAAGTGGCTTTCGTCGAAATTATTCCCCCCCCCAATCAAAAACATCACTGAAAATCAAAACACTTTTGAGGTCGAAGTTCTGAACGACCAAGTGCAACAATACTTAAATGAAAACAAAACTGTAGATTGCCTCTATGAAACGGCAAGTGTCCTCCGATACTCCACGGTACATCTATCTGATGAAAATTTGCGCAGGCTATTATTTTAGCGGCCAACATCTAGTGGACACGATTGCTTCCAAACTAAATGCGCTGTTTCGCAAAGCCTTGGATGAAACCAAAGGAAGTGTCACCCTCAAGTACCATAAAGTGGCTCGTCGCCTACTCATAAAATGTTCGGATGCCAAAACGTTGTCCATTACATTTTGTCCGGAATTGTTTGACATTTTGGGCGGAGACCACAAGATGGTCAATGGTGACAACATCCCACCCATCACCAACAACTTGACTTTTGCGAAGTTTATCGATGCCCTGTAGAACTGAACCAAGGATTAAATTTGATCTTTGTGTACTCTGATGTGGTGGAGTAGAACGTGGTGGGACACACATACACACCGATAATGCGAGCAATTCCTTTCAAAGTGGATTCTGCCTTGAACAATGACGGGGAAGGTGGAAACACTTATCACGTTCACCGCGAATTTGAACATGCTCACTATTTACCCGTCAGTGAGTCATATTTTGACTGTGTTCAACGTTGCTATAAAAGGAGATCTGGGACAAAATATTTCATTCACCAAAGCGATAGTTACGGTGAAACTCCATTTTCGAAGACGATTCTCTAACGACATGTAAGTCATGTATCCAGAGTACCGAGGAGTCGCTCAACAGCGAAGACATGGTTTAGGAGATATGCTGAAATCGGCGTTTCTTTTGGTTGCCCCTGTTTTGAAATCTATGGTGACACAAGGATTGCAAGCCTAGAAAGATGCCGCTTTTACACAAGGCAAAGACTTTCTCCAAAATTTCATCATCGACAAACAAAATCCCAAAGAAGCCTTCTTGAGAACTGTCAAAAATGTCTTTCTTCAAACTGGAAAAGACATTTTGGGCTCACGAGAACTCCTATGAATTCCCTGGACGCAGCCCTGTCAGACACTCCTTCTTCCCTGAGGCCACAGCAAAGGCATGGTGGAAAGAGACGACGAAGACACCCCTCCAGAGGACTTCACACCCTCAGAGCTATAAAGACCAAGAAAAGAAGAACCGTCATAGAATTAGGCGTTTTTGATCATTAAATAACAGAGAGAAAAAATGATGCACCGAGAGTCTTGCGCATGTTCCAAGTCGGAATTGGATCTGTTTGCCATGCCACCCACTGTGATGACGATGCAAGAATCTTAATGAGTAGAATTTCGTCCCATCTCCTCTTTGTCGACCTCAGCCCCTATCGAATTTGAAATCAAGGGACAGCCCGAAGATTACATCGATAGCAGTTACTTCTACCTGAAAGTCAAAGTTCTCGATCCGACTGGAGATTCTATAGAAGGTAAAGAGGGAGTAACTCCCGTCAACAATTTCATGCATTCCTTGTTCAGTGAAGTAGATTTGTACTTGAATAACAAACTGATCAGTAGCAGCGTGGATACTTACCCTTACCGAGTGTACCTGGAAAATCTATTGACGTACAGAAAAGAAGCCGAGAACACCCATCTGGATGCTGGCGTGGTACGGAAACCTGACACGGCAGGCAAATTCAAAGACACAGATTTGATTACAGATAAAGAACCAAACCTCAATGTGGGATTCAACGACCGACGAAACAAAATCAAGGATGGGCAAAGTTTAGAACTGATGGACCGTTTGCATTTGGTCATGTGGTTACAAGAGAAGTATTTGCTGAACGGAGTGGATGTCCGCTTCAGACTGAATCTCAGCAGTAGCATTTTCCATTTGTTGGCTGGTGCTGTCAATTACAAAACAGTCAGCGAAGAAACCAGACTCTACGTGCGACGCGTGGAAGTGTTAGCTAAAATCTAAATTGGGAAACGACATCAGTCACACATTGAGCAGAACGACAGCCAAGTATCCGATACGACGAGTGGAAGTGAAAACTTTCACCACTGCCACTGGACTCCGATCCAAGAACGAAGATCATCTGTTGCAAGGACAGTTACCCAAACGTTTAATCATTGGCATCGTTAGCAATGCAGCCCTCAACGGAGCCCCCGATCAAAATCTTTTCGAGTTTGAGCATTACAACGTGTACAAGACTGAAGTCAGTCGAGATGGCAAGACCTTGTGTACTAGACCCTTCGAACCTGCCTTTGACATGAAGGATTACTTGAAGTTGTACTTATCCCTGTACGAAACTACCGGACAGCTAGGGACCAACAGTAGTCATGGCATTTCGTACGACGATTATGCAGGAGGTTACACTTTGTGGGCTTCTGATTCCATTCCAGACCAAGGCAGAGACGACGGACATTTTGTACCATATAAAATCCTGTCAGCTTTGTGTGGAACATCAGTTTGCTATAGCTCTACACGCGACGACTAACGTCCTTTTGTATGCCGAATTGGACAATACGATATAAATCAAAGGTTTGAGAGATGTCATTCTAGACTGTTAGGAGCTATGGAAGACTCGTATCCGTCTTTGAATGGTGGAGAATCTTTGGAAATAGAATGGGAGGATATCTTGGAAGTAGAATCAAAAGACAAAGACGAAGACGTGATGGTCATGTCCAGTTGGCCAAAACAAGAACAACATTTAGTCTCCTGTTTTGCCAAACACCTGGCAGAAACCATTACAGGGTTGACCAAGAAAGATTGCTATCGATATCAAAATGATCATCCCAGTCAAATTCAGCACGATAAATGTCTGATGATGAGTCAAGAAGAAAAATTGGACGAGTATCTGGATGACCCTTGGGGTCACATCTCAGAAGAAGCAGTGCTGCATCAGTGGTATAAAGACTTGCGTGATCATTCCTCCCCTCTGAAGATCCATCGCATCGAATCTCTCTTGGCCCAGAGTACGGAGACGAAACGAAGAGACGATTACTTGACAGAGATTTTCAAGCAAAAAGTCAAGATTGAATTGATGACTTATCATTATCTTTGAAACAAGAAACAAAAAAAAAGGACACATGGGAACTTTATTACCTTTTAAAAACAGTTCGACACCGTTTCTTAGAGTCTTGTCGTGTGCGCTAAAGATGAACTTCTTCATCGCAAACCTACAGACCATCAAGCTTATGTAATCAACACGGAAGACAGTCATATCCCAGGAAACCACTGGGTAGCCGTCTACTTTCCTCACTATATCTGTGTGGAGTATTTTGATTCGTATGGATTAGTGCCTTTGGAAGACGACATCATCGACCTTATGAGAAGAAATGCCCAGACGACTCACTTCAATAATGTGAAATTACAAGGCACAGATTCTATGGTGTGGACAATATTGTTTGTATTTTCTTCATCAACGCAGTTTTGAATATCCGTTAGAACATTTAGTGACTTGTTTTGATCGTGACTCCTCTGTTATTTGATATTGTATGAATCTTTATATTATGGGTTGGTTAATTGTTGGTCTGATAAAAATGTTATCTTTTGAAAAAAGTGTTTGTGGTTTGTATTAATTTTTTTATTATCATTATACATGCTCTTTGACTCCTCACTATCCCTCACCATGATATGAGCTATAGCGTTCTTACCCATCAAACTGTAGGAATGTTTTCTATCGCGTCCTTGCTTGAAACATATAAATCGAGATGGTCTTCAGTATGACCATCCATTGTTGACTCGTCAACCTATGAAGGTGCCTTCAAGACTAACAAAGCTGAACGAAACCCACGTGAATTTACATCGTGTCAGGCAAAATCTGATACCCAAGCCTGATGAGATTGATAATGTCAGGATGACTCAAGACCTGATAGATCTTTTTGTTGTTGTTGTTCTAGGGTTTAACGCCATATTTCAGCACAAGATAAGCTATACATGGCGGCCGGTACTAATGGTGGAGGAAGAACCCGGGGAACCACTAACCCACGAGAAGCTACTGGTAAGCTTTCTCACATACCCACATTGGCCCAACCCGAGACTCGAACCCTCGCAGACAGAGATGAGATGGCAGTGATCCGTAACGGTGAGCGCTTTAGACCACTCGGCCACTCGGGGACCCAGACCTAATAAAAGAGGTATTTAAACACGAAATCAAGAAGGAACAAGAAGAATGGACCGAGAAGTACAGACTTCAGAAGCAGAGAGAGACAGCAGCAGCAGCAGCAACAGCAGCAGGAGCTAGACAAAGGCTTTGTGGACTGCCGTGTGGACACAAAAGAGTTCTCTTTCTCCTTCCGAGGGAGCAGACCTTATCCTGTCGGAAAGCCTGCAGCCAGACGGGGGCGCAATCTAAGACGATGAGAGACTGCCATAACCCCCAACAATACAGCGCTTTACAGGGCTACCCCAACAATCTAGAAAACATATAATATTCTATTGCCAAAATTTGTCTGTCTTTGTGTTTGTCTGTAGGTTAGAAAATAGAAGTGTACCTATAAGCACTTCGTTTCTCTGGCTTGTAAAATAGTGTGTGTGTTTGTCTGTAAGTAAAAAATAGAAGTGTGGCTATAAACACTTCGTTTCCCTGAGATAGTCTATGTGTTTTTTATATGTAGGATGTATGAGTGGTAATAAAGTGTGTTTGTAGGAAATAGTGAACGTGAGTGTTTCTTTAAGGTCCGCGCGTTCCATGTTATTGATGGTGGAATTGGTATTGCTAGTTTTTGTGTAAGGGGGTGTTTTCCTTCACGTCTGTGCTTTATGGATATAAATCTGAGCGTTCCTCAGTCTTGCTACCCATCGTTCAATCGTTAACATTCAAGATGAGCAGAATTAGCAAATTGTTGGAACTCCAAATGCATCTGGAGTGTGCCAGGCGACTCCTGAATGAGCTGGCAATGGAGGCCATTGCAGAAAGCGCCAGACTTGAGGAAGAGGAGGAAAAAAAGAAGAATAGGAGAAGGAAAAGAAAAGACAGGTCTTGCCTCACCTCATACTTAGGCAAATGTGTGAGGTCAAGCCTTAGGTGAGGACGCCATCACCTCCACAATCACATCAGCCACAACCACAACCACTACCACTAGTACCAAGAGCCGCTGTACTTAGACGGAAAACTGGGACCAAGAGTTGGAGAGACAGCGGCAAGAGTGGGGGCCGCAGAGACCTCATCATCCCCGGGTCTGGCACAGGAGAAGACAGAGGGAACAAGTCTTTGCTATCCCTCAAAGTGAAAACTGGGCGGATGAGGCCACTCATCAACCATCTGCGTTCTCAACCACACGCATTAATTGGGAGAATGACTAGAGTCGGCGATGCGTGTGTGGTGCCCGGCCTGGGAGGTGTCACCATTAACCAGGTGCAATTGGAGTTAGAAAAACCAGCCCTTCTCAGGGCTAACCAGATCTTTAGAAAAGAGAGACTGATCAAGTTGCCAATCATATAATTATATGTGTATTTGTGTGGGTATGTGTGTGCGTGTGTGGTTTCTTTGTTTGTGTTTGTGTTTGTGTTTGTGTACGTGCACTTACGTGTGTGTGTCTTTTTTGGTTGTGTTTGTGTGAGTGCGCGTACGTGTGTGTGTGTCTTTTTTCCCTTAACTAACCCCTTGTCCCTACACTCATGAGTGCTTGTTTTGTGTGAATATGAAGTAGTGTGACTATAAACACTAGCTTCTTTACTGATGTGATTGTAGATGATGGTGTGATTTGTAAATAAAAACTTTCCTTCTCCACCTATGTATTGATAGAAATTATAGTGAGTTTTGTTAGCATTAATGTGTTGTTTTGTATAAAAATTTATTTTAGGTTAGCAGTCTAATCACTATGGGCTGTTTGTTGTGTGATATGGGTAGTTGGTGTGAGAGGATGCTTTCCTTCACGCCCGTGCTTTAGGGATATAATGCGGAGAGTTCTTCAATCGTTGAATAAGAACAATGGCTTCTAAGCACACGAACAAGATGATAAAGTTTCAAGAGGTGGTGAACGATCTGGGAATGGTGGAAGAGCTGCTGGTTAGATTGGAAGATCGTTATTAAAACCCCCACTGAGTAAAAGTGGACATAAATAATTTTTAAAAGGCTAAGGAACGATTAAGAGACATGGTCAAGGAAGAAAAGGAGGAAAAGGAGGACAAATAGGAAAAAGAACAGATAAGAACTTAAAACGAAAAATTTATGAAAGAAGAAGAAAACGAAAAGAGGAAACAAGAAGAGGAAAAGGAAAAGGAGGAGGGGAAGAAGATGATGAAAAAAGGTTATGGAGAAGATGAGAAGTTTGTGGAGGAGAAGAAGAGAAGAGACAAAACAGAAGAAAGTTAAAAGGCCCTTTTCAGTGCCACTCCATTGCCTCGAAAAGATATCTATTCTCTCTTGCCTAAAATGTTTTTAGTCGATGTTTTGTTTGATAGATTTATGTTCATAAATCTATGTATGTCTATGTCTCTGTCTATGTCTCTAACCACGTCTCTATGTCTATGTCTCTGTGTCTATGCCTCTATTTGTCTCTAGAGTAGCGCGTATTCAGGTCAGCCCCTTGCCACACTGCTCCGCCCGACTGAGGTCAGCCACTTGAAACATTGTTGCCAGTGTCCAGTACCATGACGTCACCCCTATTCAATTCCTATTGTCCCTAGACAGACCCAATACATTGCCGCTATACATTCCCTATGTTAAATCCGCTTGTCCCGAGACAGGCCCAATTTTCTGTCGCTATACATTCCCTATGTTAAATTCCCATGTTAAATTTCCATTGTCCCCATATTCGATATACCCTTTTTTAACAAAGAAGTCCCATTGTCCCCCTATTTCCCCGCTTCACCACTAGTATGATTAGGTTTGGAAAATATTCAGATTTGGGGCGAGATGTCAGATGAGTGGATGGGAGGGTAGATCTGTGGTCGTAATTAGATGCTCAAACGATGCGCTACAGTTTGCGTTTTATTGATTTCAATGAAAAAAAAACCAGCAACGAAACTAAACCTTTAAATGACAGTGTGTGATTAGGTCAACATGCACATTTGCTTTATATACCTGAAATATTTTAAACTTCTCTTGCGGTGACCGTTAGATTTTCTCTGCAAATTCATTCAATTATTCTACATGAATGTTATTCCTATGCTTCGTTCAGGATAAACTGGTTTTGCCTGATTATCTACCATCGAATCTCTCCATCTCCAACAGGGACAACATCTATGACGTCAAAGAATACCAGATTCATCAGCATGCACGCTGTGTAAATAGTAGTTTATTAGTGGCTATAAAACACCCTCAACAGTTCGACTACTTCGAGCGATTTGTGGTCTTTGCTCATTTTCTCCAATCCAAACTTTATTATTTTCTCTCTAGTCGGATTCAAAGCAGTAAATCTGTGTTTCATCACCTGTGACAATCTCGTTCAAATGTCCGAAGTCACATTTTCATATTTTTATAGAAGCTGTTTGGCGATTTCAACCCAAAAGTAGTTTTGATCTGCTGTTAGCAAACGAGGATCTTTCTTGCACAAATCTTTCTGAGTTTCATATGATTCTTCAGTATTATAAGAACAACTGACGAATTAATGCCCGTGATACTATAAATGTGTTCCACTGTGGTTTGAACATTTTCATCAATTGGCCACTTCACAGCTACCACTTCCAGCTCATCAATCGCAGACAACAGTCTTCCAGAGCGTGGGTCATCTTCCACAAATTCATTATCATCTCTAAAACGATTTATTCACCTCAATATTGTCGGACATGACAGAGAATTACATCCAAAACGTTTCAGTAGGCCTTGATATCAGTCCGAACGTACCCTAAGAGCACACGAATTTTACTGTATTCTCTTTGCTCGGTAATATGACTATTCTTCTTTTCCGACATTTTTAGGTCACTGCCATTGATCTACTTCAACATATGTCTCTGCATCTGTTCGGCGTGCAAATGAACAGATGCAGCATATGTCTCTGCATCTGTTCGGCGTGCAAATGAGTTTTAGAACATTATTTTGTTCATCGACTCTCGTTAAACTGATTGGCAGGTTCAAATAAATAAAACACTCGGAACTTTTAAAATACCCCTCTTATTTTGGAAATGCTCAATACAAGAAAGTGCTTTAATTTTTTCACACTGAGATACAGTTTACAGACAAGCTAGATCCATGTTAGGCATCTTATGATATGCTAAACATCCATCATTTGTAGAATGTTACGCTTAGCCACTACTGATTTTTCCGATTAGCCAGGGGATACAATCATTGGAGTCCTCACATTAGCCAGGACATAAGACAACGAGAGAGTCCTCACATTAGCCAGGGGCTACTCTTTGTATGTATTTGCATATGTCAGTTTCTAGTATTCTTTTCACGTAATGCGTTTCTCTGTCTTATTATTCTAATATAGAGAATTAAATAAACGTAAAATGCGGTGCCTAACTGAAGCCTATGATGTAGGGCTACAAAAAGACAAGAGGGTTACAGAGTCTATATTGAGGTAGGGTGGAACTTAATGAGATGGGACCTTGTCACGTTTGTTTTTCCTGTCCCCTTAATGCGATTCATTATTCCCGAATATTGAAATCTCTTTTTACCGTTTACTTATGAATACTAAAATTCCTGCCCAAATTTGGGGACTGCGGAGATAGTTCATTCTTAAATTATTTTGAAAATATCGGTACGCTGACTGTGCAAATTGTGTTCACGATTTTTATCGCTGGTAAGTGAATCATTTCAAATGATAATTATACTGTAAAGAGGCACATTGGACATTGGCATCTGTCGAAAGAGAACACCACACACTCTGTAGTTTTCTTTCCATCCGACTGTATTATAATTTCAAAAATTTAAAATTTTCACACTTACCTTTTGTGAATATTACAATACGGTAGGGGGAAAGGTTTATTAAAGGGAGAGTGGCACGAATAGGTAATTTGTATGATGCATTACCTCTAACAAAGAGACATTGTGTAACAGGTTGCAAAAGTGTAGTTTTATACTAACCATTTTGAATTATTATTGATCATAAGTGTATTTCATAACACGTATTATTATAGATATCGTTATTAATTTGTGAAAGCAGGTGTCAAGTTTCACTTTTTTCTAATCGCAGATCTTTTTGCGCGTCTTTGTGTGCAGTCAAAACTTTATTGAAAAAGAGGGTCTTTGTGTTGTAACACAAACTTCACTTTATCGTTATCTTATGTGTCTGTGTGCAATGAAATGTTAAGGTCCGCATTAATACTTTTGTACAATTATCCAATGCGTCTAAAATAAGACAAATGTACCTAAAGTGGAACGGCTGCCAACGGATAGAAACTTGATACGAACCATCCACCACATTTCGATCAAAACAACAGAATAATTAAAACTGTTTTACACAATACCTTAGCCACGACAAAAACTTGGCAGGGAGAAATTTTCATTAATGTATTGATATCCTGTTTAATTTGTTTATTTTTAATTCGTATGATACGATTAGTAGCTATCAAATATATAGAAATACTGAATTAAACTTAATCATATCTCGTCCTTTAAGTGCAACATCAAGAACAACAACAACAACAACAACAACAACAACAACAATAATAATAATAATAATAATAATAATAATGAAGTTTTACACATGTATATACACACAGTTCTGGTATGTTCACTCTCTCTATGTTACGTTATCTAGGAACTAACAACAAAAGTCTTCCACAGGACTAATGCAAAAATGACAGTCGTCAACCCGAAATTCTCATCTTCAGAATGCTTGCATATTGAGAAATATAGGAATTTACCCCATCCCACCCCCAATGCAGCCAGGAGCAAATGGTTGCTGCGTTTTGCACTTCTTAACAACCTCTTATTTTCAAACAAAGATTCATCATAATTTCTACACACATTCAAGAAAAAGCGACTACCATCACTTAGCAAAATGCTCATTTCTTTTCAAGCATTTTCCCACAAAATTCACCCAAACTTTAGGAGAAAATTAAAACCGTAATGTACATCTACAGAACTGTTCATGTTGCCAACAACGTATTTTAAACATTCTTTTAAGCACAATAGGAGGACAAGCGATTTCAGGAAAATTATCTCCAAAAGAGGCAGAGGCAAAAGGTAAAACCTATTTGCGTGTCAAACACTTTGTTAGCCTACAAAATTTCAGCAAACTCCTGCAAGCACTTTGTGACGAGAAGCTATCACTTCTCAAAATACAACTTGAAAAAAACAAACACAAACCACATGACGCAGGAAGAAATGTAAAACTCTATTGCTTATTTCCGTCAGACAGTTATTTTCGCTAAACAGTTGCAAATCCAATCCTTAGAGCAGCCCCGAATGAGAAGCGATTAAAACCTTCCTCCTAAAACTTGACCTATCAAAATATGCCTTTTCACGATATTATTTCAAGTCAATTACCCAAAGAATCATCTAAAAATGATAAACCAAAGCCTTATTGCTTCTTACTTCTGTTCACCAACCATTATTTTAACCTAGAAAGCTTAGAGGCTTAGAAAGAATCCTTTATTCGAGATATGTGGGTATGAGAGGAGATAACAAACTACTTCTTAAAACTATATTGACTTCTCAAATACCTATTTTCTGCCTGTGAATAACAATTAATAAAGTACTCCAAACATTAGGTATAGAAGAATAGTAAACCTTATGGTGCATCTACACCAGCAACTTGTTTTAATTACATAGTTTCGATATAATCCTTCAAGGAGCGAGAAGAAGAAGTGATGACAAACTTCATTCTACATTTGAATTCCGAAATTTCATCATTTTTGATAATTCTTCAAGAAGAGTACCCGTCCACCAAAATAAATAATTGGAAAAAGGAAAAACCTTATTGTGGAGCTGCGCGTTGATGAGTGGCGAGGCAATTAAAGTGCTTGCCCAAGGATACACCACAGTAACCTACCCGGGTTGATCCGACGTCATATCGCTAGAGTTGACTATTGGAGGCAGAGTTTCCCGTGGCGCATTGATTAGCCAGACTAGCAACTGAAATACCGCTGGTTCGAATCCTACAGCAGATTGCACCGGGCCTATTCTACATCGTGAAGTCCGCAAGGAGTCCATTTAGGATAAATGGGAAGCAATAAACATCTGACTTTTTAAAAATACCCCCTTTTTGGACACTGTTCAGGAAGGTTCCCATCAATTCAGCCAGACGTAAATATTAAAACCTTGTTGTGCATCTGCAAGTATCACATATCTTGACGTCTCTAAGTTTTGATAAACTCTTCCAGTTAGTGTGGAAGGAAAAGCGATGACAAACGTAGTCACAGACCAACTAAAAAAAAAAACTCCAACAAGGCCTTCATAATATCCAAGCTACTGGTTGAAGTTTGGGAATACTATTATTATTAATACTAATATTGGGGCCCCAGTGGTCTTAGGCGCACTCCTTGACAGATCGCTTATACATCTCATCTTTGTCCGTTGGAGTTGTGGTAGTAAGAATTCAGATTGTACCCTTGCCTAAACAATACCACATTAAATAAATATATCAACTAGAATATTTCAGAGATATATTGGGGGCGCTGGTTGGGGGGAGGGATAACACCATTTTCAGCATATGATAGGCTAGACATGGCGGCCAGTATATTCGGTGGAGGAAGAACATTGGAAAATCAAAACCAGAACCACCGACCAACAGGAAGCTACTGGCAAACTGTCTTACACAACACTGTGAGACTGGAACCCATGCGAACAGAGGTGACATGTGGGTGACCTGTAAAGGCGAGCGCCTTAAACGACTCGGCTATCCAGGGCCCGTTTCAGAGATAGAACTGTAGATTGGACACATGTTGAACAGGAAGGTTATCAAATGATCTAAGAAAGCGAGAATATCTTTTCAGAACACTGACTGATTGACCTAGAAGAATGACAGTATATTATCCCTCGTTTTCACCGCGTTCGTCTCAATTTCAAAAATTCAGTTCAAATAACAAGGACGCTGATTGCAGATAAGAACAAGAAAAGCGAGTTGCCCCGTGTAATTTCAACTTGATGGAACTATTCCAGGAACATATGAACAGATATAATAAATATACAAAAAATCTGTGATTATTCTCCCAGTTAACAGTCAGCACTAACAATAGTCCATGAATTCTTATGAAATATGTAAGGAAGTTTTTGGCATGATATCCACATGTAAGGTTTGAGAAAACCCAACAACTTAAATGAAAATACCCCGTATGACAAAGCTGTCAGTCGTACAATTGTAAGATACTATTATAACTACCTGACACTTCATACTCTGCATGGGTCGGAAAAAGATAATTTCAACAATGTAAATAAATGAGAAACGGTAGATTGATAAAAAAGGAAGAAATAAGGATTTCCCACTTTGCTCTCTTGGCAGACCCAATAATAATAGCATACTGGCTAGATGAGCTTCCATCGCCATGAAACCCACTAAAGGAATCTGATTAGTTTAAAACACAGTGAGTGAATCAAGAGGTGGGAAATACAGAAAGGTTCATATTGCCTGCAAAGATCTCTCCCTAATGACGCAATCTTAAGTAATACCTGAAGAGAAAGATATTAAATTGCTATAATGATCTATCCCCGATAGTTCATTCTCAGGTAATACCTGAAGGGAAAGATATTAAATTGGTCCAATTATACATATGGGACAGCAACTTGCATCATTTGGTGGGTAGTGAAAACCACCCTTTGTCCTTCAACACTGAATTAACCTATGATCAAATAATTAGCTGAATTCATACAGAACTTCTAGCAATAATTGCAATACAAATATAACTTCTAGTAATCCGTTTAATACATATAGAACTTCTAGTAATAATTGCAATACATATATAACTTCTAGTAATACGTTCACTACATATATAAATTCTAGTAATAATTGCAATACATATATAAATTTCAGTAATACGTTTAATACATATATAACTTCTAGTAATAATTGCAATATGTATATAAATTCTAGTAATACGTTTAATACATATAGAACTTCTAGTAATAATTGCAATATATATATATATATATATATATATATATATATATATATATATATATATATATATATATATATATATATATCCGTTTAATACATATATTCTTCTAGTAATAATTGCAATATATATATAAATTCTAGTAATACGTTTAATACATACAGAACTTCTAGTAATAATTGCAATACATATATAAATTCTAGTAATAAGTTTAATACATATATAACTTCTAGTAATAATTGCAATACATATATGACTTCTAGTAATACGTTTAATACATATATAACTTCTAATAATAATTGTAACACATATATAACTTCTAGTAATACCTTTAATACATATATAACTTCTAGTAATACGTTTACTACATATATCAATTCTAGTAATATGTTTAAACATATAGAACTTCTAGTAATAATTGCAATACATATATAACTTCTAGTAATCCGTTTGATACATGTATAACTTCTAGTAATAATTGCAATACATATATAAATTCTAGTAATATATTGAATACATATATAGCTTCTTATAACGTGCTCCCGTGTCCTATAAATATACTTTCATAAACGAAAGTTCCATATTTATTTAATCCTATTCACCTTTTAAAAAATAGCAAAATATAACTATATCGATTAGTGACATTAGAAATGATCGTAGAAAATGCAGCAATGATTTTTAAAAAATTCTACATTCATAATTATATAACTGGCTATATTTTTGTTTCATTCGGTAGCTATATTAAGTGCTATATTAATAGAAAATTAGCGTGTGTAATTGGTTTTCATATCATCTGGTAATGAGGATAACATTAAAGCAGACACGAAATACGCTAGTGTGTGCCATTGTTAGAAAATATTTGGAGAGCGTGTCAGTTCATCTTTAATATGTGGTCATACTTGTCTTATTTAAAAACAAAACATGTCATTCCTATGTGTTGGGATAATACTCTTCTGAAGTGGTATTCCGTCTCAGATGGGGCTCTGGGTGGCCGAGTGGTCAAAGGCGATGGCCTTTATAGATCTCTTACATCTCGCATCTATCCGCGTGGGTTTAAGTTTTCTCGTTTCAACCAACTTAGATATGTGAGAAATCTTGCCAGTAGCTTCCTGTGGGTCGGTGGTTCATCCTGAGGTCTCGGCAAGTTCTTACCAAATAAATACTGGCCGCTGTTTACACCCTATCATGTGCTGAACAATGGCAGTAAACCTACAACACCAAAACTAGTCCTTCTCAGATCATTTTACTTTGAATATTACGCTCCTGGTCTGAGGGAGACAATTGAAGTTTCTTTAGGCATATCATCAGTAAGGTTATGTCGAACCAATATACTTCGACAGGTTAAATGTTCTTATGATTATCAGATATCTATTAAGTTTTATTGAAATAAAACAAACAGCATAAACTAATAATTTATACAGTACTTTGCTCTTATCTCAAAGATAACAGTGGAGTGTAAAATTTAAAAAAATTGTTGTTTTCTTTTAAGTGGAATTATTTTCAATGTAATATTCAAGAAAACTTTGCTCCTTAGAGTGGGATACCCTGGGGACTATGGGACTTCTATGTTAAATTGGTGTGTTTGTACCCTGGGAACAAAGGGGAATTTAACATGCGTGGGATTGTCTAGGGACAATGGGAATTTAACATAGTGACAATGGACTGGGACTGTCTAGGGACAAGGGGAATTGGAGAGGGGTGACGTCACGGTACTGGACACTGGGGAAACAATGGCAACAATGATGCAAGGGCTGACCTAAATCGTGCGGAACAGTTTTTGCAAGGGGATGACCTGAATACGCACTACTCTACTCTAGGGACAAATAGGGACATAGACATAGAGACATGGTTAGAGACATAGAGACACAGACATAACATAGATTTATCGACATAAATCTATCAAATAAAAAACAATCGACTAAAAAAAATGTTTAGGCAAGAGAGAATAGATATCTTTTCTAGACAGTTGAGTGGCCCTGAAAAGGGTCTTTGGTTTTCTTGTTAACACCATTCACACATCGTAGACCAAGACTCACTTCAGACAACCTTGCCTCTCCACATAGATTCTTCGTTTCCAAAGGGCTGTATCGGTGATCTTGGTGATAGCCCATGATGATCTGACATACATGGGACAGTCCGGGTTGAACAGCATTGACGATATCTGGGTGGACGATTCCACGTTAATCCACATTTTATGACGAGAACAGGTGAATGGAATGAAGTGAACCGCGGTTATTTATAGTGGAAGAGCGGATCGAAACGGATTGAGTTCTTTCACCAAAACTAACACGCGTTACAAAATTCAGTCATATTGCGGAGTCTGTCTTCCAATCCGAAGAGAGCTGACTGTGACGTCACATTCCCTAGATAGGTGCGCTAGTGTCTGTGCTCATTGAATCGACGTGACATTGTTAAAACATGACGGAAATTACGAAGACGATGAATTGGTGTGCACCGGCCGTGAAAACGAAGAGTGATGGCATAGCAGTGACTACTAAAACAACCACAGTCCTACTTACAGAGAGATCGATTTTAATTGGGATTTAGCGGATTTTCTCTCTTCACAAGAATTTGTTCCGGTACCAGCACCTTCGCCACCTTCTCCTTCCTCACCGTACATCGAGGATCTTAAACAGAGACAGAAAGAAGAATTGGAGAAATTTTTGCAACAGCAGAAGGAAGCAGAACAAGCCTTTCTCATTTAACAGCAACAGCGAGAAGAAGAAGAGGTAAGAAGAAAACGACAAGAAGAAGACGAAGAAGCAGAGAAGAAACAAGGTCTAGGAGAGAAGGATGATAGTGAAAGTCAAACGGTGACGGTACTCTTAGACATTTTGGCAGAGATAAGGAGTCTGAAAGAAATGTATCAGACTTTTTTTAATACGGCCCAAGAGAAAAAGACCTTCCAAAGCCAAGCACTCCAACCCCGTCCACACACCTAATACGCCTGAGATGCCAGCCCTAGTGATTTCTACCAAATCATCTAGAGTAGCTGGTCAAGAAGCAGGCCTTGGCAGTGGCAAAGGGATAAGGCTGTTAATGCGCATTACCTCCTGTTCCTGAGTTTGTTTAAAGAAACAAACACCCAACGGTCCTTTTCAGGGCCACCAACCTCTTTCGAAAAGAGACTACTCAACGTTTGCCAAAATCAAATAAAACTCAACACCTTTTTTCCTCATGATGTACGTGTGGGAGTGCGTGAGGGTAGGTCCTTATAATTATAAAAATCAAAACCAAGAGACACTTACTTTTTTTCTTTCTGGTATATTCTCTGATAAAAATTACAATTAAATTTTACAACACATCACTTTAAAAAGTTCTTTAGCTTCTTCTTTTCTTTTTACTTTCTCCTTTTTTAAATTTATTCACTGTCATGGGTTTTTCCTTTTCCTCCTCTTATTGCTCACATTCTTCTCGTCTTCTTTTCTTTTCTCTTTCTTCATGGGTATGGGTTTTTCTTCCTTGTCGCAAGTTTCTCCTACATGTTCGGAAGCCCTCTCCTCCTGCTCCTGTTGTTGCTTGCTTCGGTTCTCTTTTTTCTTAGGACAGTCTGAAGACTAATGTCCTTTCATTTGACAATGATAACAGATATCTTGACCATTGTCTCTTTTAATGCCTGTTTTCCTTTGACGTTGTGGACATTCTGAAGACCAATGCCATTTTTTCTGACAGATATAGCAAGTATCTTGATTTTTATCTCGAAAGGAGGGGGAGTAGTCCGTCGGCTTCTCTGAAGAAAACCTTCTTATGACACCTCGCAAAGCTTTGATCAGAAGTTCGATCTATGCTGGTACTTCCATCTTTCTGCTAGGATTGAGAGTGAAATGAATACTTTGAGGGAAGATACTGACCCTTTATATAGGGAAGACACTGATCTTACATTGCTATATAGGGGACCATGGCGATTAAAATATGGTCATTGACATTTTGCAATCAAGATGAAACCATCGCACTACTTCGTGGAGAAAGGAGAAGAAAGTAAAAGGCGGAAACGTGACTTATCGCCTCGCACAGTTGCTGAAGTCTTGGCTCAAATCCATGCAAACCATTTTGAAGATTACATGAGCGAGCCAGACTTCAGAGCCAGAGTCTACGTCAAAGCAAAGTTCACCACCAGTAACACCTGAAAACTACTATCATATTCAAGAGACCGATAAACGTTAGTCTAGAAAATTTAGAACCACGTACACAGTGAAATTTGAAGATTGCAAATCAAACGTACCGCTGGAGAAAACAGAGGGGTGCATCACCGATTTGTGGTATTCTTTGTTAACCACACTGAAATGGCAATGCCGAGCCAGCGAAGACGATCGCTTGACACTCTCCATCTATTGCGACAGTCTGAAGTCACCCGTTTTAATCGAGTTTAGCAGGCCATCAGAACGAACACTTTCCAATGACATTGACAAGATTCAACACGTTCAGCAGTCCAACGACAAGTTTCACATTACTGATGGCAAAGCGACACTGTACATGGCTCACGTTTATCTTCCAAAAGGGACAAGATGCAAAAAGGTGTTATTGGTGGACGACCTTCGTAGCATCAAACGAGTCTCGTCCGCATTAACAACCCTCAAGACAAGATGTATTTAGCGCGGGCTATCATGGTGGGACGAACGTATGTCGACAAGAACGACAAGAACGACACAGTAGAATGGAAAAGAGCCTGGGACAACATTCGAAAATCGAACCGAACCAAAAAGCGAATAGAAAAAGAACTCCTGTTACAGCAAGCGGGACTATCTAAAGACATATCCTGTGTCATTCACGAAATACAAAAACTGCAAGACGTCTTATCTCCACGTTACACATTGAAAGTGCATCCTCAAGAAGTGCATGGAAAACTGTTGTTTCGAGGCAAAGATTTCAAAGACAGAAAATACATCCACGTCTATCATCACTATGAATATTTCGATGCCATTACCTGTATCTTCGGATTTCTGGGATACGGTTATTACTGTGCTTACGGGATTAACAATCGAGAGCAACACAAGCATTGAGGATCAAAATGTGAGGGATGTTTGGCCTCTAAACCCTGTCTTGACGAAGGAGAAAAACGAGTGCATTTCCCGGCATGTCAGCGAACATTTGTCAGCCCTATCTGATACCAACAACATCAGAAGACACAAGGTTCACAGGATAAAAGTGCTTGCCAACTCCTGAGATTGTGTCCTACTTGTGGACAAGTTATACGTACCAATAATGCCATGGCACATATTTGTCCAGGAAAGAAACGATATCACATTTGTCACCAAATCGTTGACTTGGAACACGAATGCTACATTCAAAAATACCAACTCCATCAAGAGGAGGAGACGGATGAAGAGGCAGATCACCAGGAGAAGAAGAAGAAAGGGAATTTCATTTTTTCTTCGATTTCGAATGCATGTAAGAGACCGGCATTCACATTCCTAATTTCTCCGTGGCTCATCTAGCGTGCGAGAAGTACATCCAAGGAGCCTATCTTTAGTCATTGCCCTCACTATAGCAAGATTCCTTCAGGACGTGAAAAAATCTTTTGAGGTCCTATCACGCTGACCGATTTTGCTCAATCGGTCTTAGACTCTGTCGACGAGACATGGAGTCTAGAGGACATCGAACATTACGGAGATTGTCATTGATATGCCGCGGTGATGGCTCACAATTTCTCGGAGTACGTTGGACAGTTTCTTCTCAAATACTATACGGAACAAAGTACCAAACGTCCTAAAGTGACTTTGAACGGAGCCAAAATCATTTCCATGCAAGTGGGACAAGTGCAGTTTAAAGATTCGATGAGTTACTTGGCCATGCCTTTGAGCCGAATGCCTAAAACATTTGGAATGCCAGAAATGACCAAAGGCTATTTTTCCGCACTTTTTCAATACCGAAGGAAATCAACACGTCGTTCTGTCACATTTGCATGATGCTCACTATTACGACCCCGACAACATGCGCACCGAACGACGAGAAGCTTTCTGTGCTTAGTACCACTCTCTCGCATCGGACCCCTTCGACTTTTAGGAAGAAATGTTAAAGTATTGTCGATCCCACGAGGACATTTTATGTCGTTGCTGTGGAAAATTTCGAGATCTGTTTATGGAACACGGAGGGATCGATCCTTTGAAAAAAGTCTGCACTATCGCCAAAGTGTGTTCCTTAGTGCACCGCAAACGATTCATGCCCGAGAGGACCCTAGCTGTCATTCGTCCTCAAACGACAAACTTTGTCAAACGTCGATACTCAGTCAAAGCCCTGACTACATTACTTGTGTGACAAGGAAGACAAATGGATCCAACATGCCCGAAACGGAGGAGGCGAAAAGACTATTGGAAATTATTCAGCGGATTGCTGGGACTTAGAAAACCCCAAGATCGTGTACAAATTTAACGGTTGCTTATTTCACGGATGTCCCATCTGCTACCCTCAACGTGACAATACAAATCACCTTTTACAACCTACCACGAAAGACTTGTACGAGTCCACTTGTCAGCAACGCTTAAAGTTAGAACAGAAAGGATACCAAGTGGTGGAAATGTGAGAACACGAGTACGATCACCGTTTGAAAACCGATCCCGAATTTAAACACATCGTAGAAAGTTACAAGTTGATGGACCCTCTAAACCCGCGGGACAGTTTGTATGGAGGACGGACGAATGCCGCCTGTTTCCTGTACCACGCGGATGAGGAGAAAGGAGAATAAATCAAATACTTGGACGTGTGCTCGCTGTATCCTTACGTTTGCAAATATTATCACTTTTTCGCAGATCACCCACAATTGCTGACGGAACACATCGACGTGGACAACATTCGACAATACGATGGATTGATTAAATGTAAAGTCTTGCCTCCCACGTACTTGTACCATCCCGTTTTACCTCACCATTGCCAAGGAAAACTGATGTTTCCCTTGTGCCGTACTTGTGCCGAAACGTGCAACCACGACCAACCTTGTCAGCACACCCAGGAAGAACGTGCCGTATCAGGAACGTGGGTCAGCGTGGAATTGTTCAAAGCTCTGGACCTGGGATACCAGTTGTTAGAAGTGTACAAAATTTACCAAGACAGAACAGTACCACAAGAGCGACGAGACTCAGAAAGGCATTTTCGCAGACAACGTGGATGCCTTTTTTAAACTGAAACAAGAAGCCAGAGGCTATCCTTCATGGTGCCACACTTCCGAAGACCAAATGAACTCAAAGAGAAATACTTTGAGCAGGAAGGCATCACTTTAGACCACATCGAGATAAATGAACGTCGACGATCGTTTGCTAAAGTTATGTTAAATTGCTTGTGGGGCAAAATGGCACAACAACCGTGTTTACCCAAGACGGAGTACTTGACAGAACCTCCCCGCTACTTCCAGATGATTCACGACAAAACCAAGCACGTGGACGTCCTTTGTGAAGACTTGATCTTAGTCAATTACGAACTTGACTTTTTAGAGGACGACGAATTTTGGAAATGTCATCATTGCGGCCTACGTGACAGCCCATGCTCGCTTAAAATTGTTCGAAGCCTTAGAACTGTTAGGAGATCGTGTGTTGTACTTTGACACGGACAGTTACATCTACATCGATCGCCTTCGTCACCGCCACCCTGACATCGAAGGAAACCGTTTGGGAGCCTGGAAGGACGAGAACCACGACGACAAGATTCTAAGTTCTGCAAGTGGCGATCCAAAAACTTACGGCTACGTATATCGGGAACAACAAGGAGAAGTACACAACGAGTGTAAAGTGAAGGTAAACTCTTAATTATCGCACCAGTCATGTGGTGAACTTCGGGGTATTGAAAGAAGCCTTACAGTCTGGTGAGGATCAACATTTTAAAGTGACCACCTACGAGCCTCACAAGATTGTACGATTAGCCACACACCTTACGGACACACTGGTATAAAAAGAAATGGTTCCAAGACGATAGCCATCATCAGGATGACTTTGACACAGAAAGAATCGAGTGAGAAACCCACTGCGAACTCCAAGTTCAAACAACACAATTTTCCTGTATTTTTGAATGACTATTGTAATTGTGCCAGTTGAATGGAAACGTATAAAAATGACCTAAGGATATGGAAGGATTACCTACTTGAAATGTTTTAGCTTGAACAGGATTTGTCTACTTGGGACCTGAGACTGGATTGGGATCAATGTTTGTGTAAAGATTAAGCTATGCTGTAACATACTCGATGCTCGCCGCACATTCCTTACCTTTCTATGGCCATCCCACCCATCACACTGCGGTACATTTGTGACGGTACCTTTGAGAAGGTAGTACCGTTGTCCAGGAAGAAAAAAGGAAGACTTCCAAAACTAGGCATACAAAAGGAAAGATTTACAAGCTCGAGACTTCATTACGACTAGTATAAGAAGGGAAACACTCCAAAGCCGATAGTTCATTGTGACTACCAACACCAAACGAGAAAGATGAATCCTTTTAAACACACAATTCAAGTTCGGTGATTATCAAGTGGAGTGCGATTCTGTGCCTCGACACTCAAACCAAAAAGCAAATTCTTTTGAAACCTGGAGGTAGCAGTTCTCAAGGAGGTGTCATTATTCGCTACCTCTTAAAATGGGATCCCAATGCCCCAAAAGTCATCCCCAAGAAAAATCCAACGTAGCCAGAAGAAAAAGAGCAGTGGTGTCAAGACCAGGTCACAGCCCCAGAAAAAGAAAAGTCAACAGAAAAGAAAAGTTCCAAAAACGACCCCAGAAACCAGCTTCTACCCGCAAGAGAGGCACTGCAGCCAGAACGCAACCTTACATCCCCAATCCACGGCCTGCAATGACGATGACCGCGTCTCCAGTAGCCTCAGGTTCTTCCACTTCTACGTTGTTGGTGACGCCAGCCTAACCCAATTTGACACACATCTTTCCTAATTTGATGAAAATATGGAAATCCGTGTCTCAGGAACTTCTCCTCTTGCAGCGACACCCTCTTCCTTTCTAGCTTCAGCGGCAGCTGCTAACAAAGTATCCTCTCCCAAAATCAAAGTTCACGTGAGATCAGGTATGTTACAGAGTTTACCGGATTTATCGAAGCAAGAACTTACCCGATTCAGTCCGCTGAGATCCCCTTTTACGACGGACCGACAATCAGTGACGACGCATTCCACCACTCTAAAAAAGACCTGGGCAAACGATGGGTATCAGTGTTTTTGTGTTCCTGAACGAGAAAAGATATCAACAGCCGAAGAGATCACCAAAAACATCCCGTTCTCCTGTCCAAAATGGAAAAGGAATAAGAAATGGACACTCTCATCGTTTGACCGCGCATCGAAAAGACGCTTAGCCAAGCATTGACGTCTACACAAGAAAAGACCCAGTCGTCCAAAGAAAAAGATATTGCTGCAAAGAGGATGATTTGTTATGCCTGTTTTGTTACCAAAGGATCTCAAAAGTTTTCCTGGTCTATTACCACCAGTCAAAAATATTATGAAAAAACGCATGTCAAGCGATGTACTTCAGTGTATTTTTGCTCCTGAACCAAAACAATGTCACCTAAAAGAAGTACACACCACCCTCTCTTGCCAGAAAAGGAAAGAAAAGGAAGGAACTGCCTCCTCGTTTAGCCAAAAGATGGGATGTGTTGTTCGTCCTGTCCAAAACCCCTCCACCCATACGAAAACAACTCATTCAAACAGCCTCCAAAGACGTCATCGATACCGTGTGCGAATGTTGTTTGAATGTCTTGAAAGGAACAACACCTTTGTCTTGAAAAGAACAACACCTTTGTCTAAACACCAGAAAGAACGCTTCGCCAAACATCGATACGTTCTTCGCCAAATGGGTCAAAGGAATAGCGGGAGTCATGCTGGGAGAACTTCTGGAAGGTGTTTTAACCATGGGTCCAAGATTAAAAGGACCAAGAAGATAATAGGGACCTCTGGGAATAAAGATGTCAGACTTGACATTTGGAATCTGATGGAAGAACGAATACTAACTTTAGTGCCTTATAAACGATGGATGGAATTCCATGGTTGACAAGAGCAACGTACCCGGCATTTACCTCCTAATCCTCATTTGATCGAGATGTCCCAGTTACAACACGAATTGATGGATCGCAGCGATTTGTCAGAAATGGAAAAATCGCAACTGTGAGGTCAAGTGTTGCAACGACTTCAACTCTTTCACCAGAAATCTTTAGACGATAAAGCTCGACGGACTCTTAAAGATTTTAAGACCCTGATGAAAAGTCCATCACCATCACCACCACCACCACCACCACCACCACTACTCCCAGTTACCAAGAGAGACGAAGCCACACGGATACCTGAGGAACAAGAGACATGAGAAATCTTTCACACGACGTCAGCTCCTCCCATTCCTAGTAATATTGCAGCGTCCTCGTTGACCCTTCCCCCACACCCCAACGAGGAGAACTCAAAGCTTGGGTTAAAAAGATGATGTCCACTCCTCCTTCGACAGAAATGAAAAAGAAAGAAGGGAAAACAGAAGTGAAAAAAGAAAGCAAGACAAAATCCATCCCATTACCACCACCACTACCATCGACTTCTACTCCCGTGGTACGTCGGACACGTAAAGCCGTTTCCAAATCACCACCTCACCCCAACCAGAGTAGCATTAGTGAACAGTGGGTGATTTATTTGAGAGAGAGAGAGAGAGAGAGAGAGAGAGAGAGAGAGAGAGAGAGAGAGAGAGAGAGAGAGAGAGAGAGAGAGAGAGAGAGAGAGAGAGACAGAGAGAGAGACAGAGACAGAGACAGAGAGAGAGAGAGACAGAGACAGAGACAGAGAGAGACAGAGAGAGAGGTGCAAAAAAATGATACGGGACTGTAGTATAATTAATTTCATAACCAAAATTATGGTGAATTCACTTTTATAATCAAACATTTTGACCAATTTTGTAAGAAAAACGTTTTCTTCCGATGGAGAATTTGTTAGCTAGCATTTAGTACAATTCAGATCATCCTGCGATATACGGAGGAGTTCAGAAATTGTATCGTGCTGCCAACACCCAACTGAAAAGTGTCCATTTACCTCAAGTGCAACGATGGTTACATGAACAAGCCACGTACACCTTACACAAACCCATTCGACGAAACTTTTCCAGAAATCGCACCCGAAAGGAGGGCATCGATCATCAATGGCAAGCCGATTTGGTCGATGCCTCTCATTTGGCCACATACAATCGTGACTACAAATATTTGTTTTGTGTCATCGACGTCTTTTCCAAATTTGCCTGGGTCATGCAATTGACTTCCAAATCGAGAACTGAGTTAGTGCAAGCCCAAAAACTGGTGTTCGAAGAAAGTGGTTGTAACCCTCTTCGATGGAAAACCGATAAAAACACAGAATTTCTGAACGAAGCTTTCCGAAAAGAATTCAAGAAACTAGACATTCATTTTTTCACCACCGAGAATCCCGAAACCAAAGCCAGCATCGTGGAACGTTTTCAACATACCTTGAAAAACAGCATGTGGAAAATTTTACTCGTCAACACACTCTCAAGTTAATCGACGCCTTACCGCACCACGACGACGACTGTCCACAAGAAGATGGAGTGTGGAGTGTTGACGACGGGAGATTGGGTTCGCATTGGCAAAACCAAGGCACTTTTGACAAAAGTTACTTACCCAACTGGACCACGGAATTGTTTCGTGTCACTGGACGAGTACGTGGCCGTCATCCTGACATGAACGGGGAAGTGTTAAAGGGAACGTTCTACTTGCCCGAGTTACAACGAGAGACCAAAAAGGAAGACGAAGCGTACGACATCGAAAGCATTCTCGAACAAAGAACCCTTAAAATGGGAAAACGACGTGTCAAAGAAGTCAAAGTTCGTTGGAAAAGATAACCTCCCAGTTTTGATTCTTGGATCAACGCTTTGTATGTCATCGACTATATAAAGAAGTGACTATCATGTCCTTCAGCACAGCCTCGACCACAACAGTGATCACTTCTTCTCCAAGTTCTTCTCTGCAAGATCTACAAAAGCAACCCTTGTGGGTGTGGTGTGGATAACGTGTGCCTAAAACGCAAATCGTCTTTATCTGCTAAATCTTAATAGTGTATTGTGTCATCGATTCTGCCATTGCCAATCTGAGTTTGCAACAAGGAGACAAACAATTGTGGACCATTATACTGAGCAGCTGCATCTGCTACATCCTCCCCAATCCTTCCCTGAAATACTCTAACGGTAACAAAGAGAGTGTAGCGCCCAATGTGAGTCAACTCCCAACAGTCACCACCAAAACAACAAAACAACAACGATCCTCTTTTGGACACTCCTCTGACCTCGAGCGACCCCTCGGACAGCAGAACTCTGTAATTATGAATAACCAATTTTACTTAACTTTACCCAGTGACAGTTCCATGGATGTGTTTCCCCACAATACTTTGTGCTGTTTCACGGCCAGATTATCTCAGGCCATCCAATTGGATCACGAAACCCATTGGGAAGAGGCTTTGGTCGAAATGATTCACCCTACACAAATCGAAAACATCACTGAAAAGCAAAACACTTTTGAGATTTATTCGAAGTGCAACAATACTTAAACTGTAGATTCCTCTACGAAACGACCAGTGTCAGCCGATACTCCACAGTACATCTATATGTTGATAATTCCTGCAGGCTATTATTTTAACTGTCAACATCTGGTGGGCACGACTGCTTCCAAATTCAGTGCTTTGTTTGGCAAAGCCTTGGACAAAACGAAACGAAGTGTCTCCATCGAGTACCATAAAGTGGATCGTCGCCTGCTCATGAAACTTTCGGATTCCTAAATGTTGTCCATTCCGTTGTGTCATGTATTGTTTGATATTTTGGGTGGAGACCTCAAAATAGTCAAGGGTCCACTCATACCACCCATCACCAACAACTTGAATTTTTCGAAATTTTTTCTTCACCCTGTAGAACTGAACCAAGGATTAAATTTGATCTTTGTGTACTCTGATGTGGTGGAGTATAATGTGGTGGGACACACATTCACACCGTTACTGCGAGGATGGTGGAAACACTTATCACGTTCACCGCGAATTTGTACATCTTCACTATTTACTCGTCAGTAAGTCGTATTTCGACCGTGTCAACATTGCTATGAAACGAGATCTGGGACATAATATTCCATTCTCCAAAGGGAAAGTCACAATGGAACTCCATTTTCGAAAGCAATTCTCTAGCGACTTGTAAGTCTTTTATCCAGTGTACCGAGGAGTCACTGACAGCGAAGACATGGTTTAGGAGATATGCTGAAATCGGCGTTTAATTCGGTGGCCCCTGTTTTGAAACCTATGGTGACACAAGGATAGCAAACCTTGATAGATGCCGCTTTGACGCAAGGCGAAGAATTTCTCCAGAATGTCATCATCGACAAACAAAAACCCAAAGAAGCTTTCTTGAGAGCAAGCAAAAATGTCTTGCTTCAAACTGGAAAAGACATTTTGGGCTCACGAGAACTCCTATGAATTTCCTGGACGCAGCCCTGTCAGACACTCCTTCTTCCCTGAGGCCACAGCAAGGGCATGGTGGAAAGAGACGACGAAGACACCCCTCCAGAGGACTTCACACCCCCAGAGCTATAAAGACAAAGAAAAGAAGAACGGTCAGATAATTAGACGTTTTTGATTGTTAAACAGAAAATTGATGCACCGAGAGTCATGCAAATGTTCTAAGTCGGAACAAGATCTGTTTGCCATGCCACCCAGTATGATGACGATGCAAGAATCCCAATAGGTAGAATTTTATCGTATCTCCTCTTTGTCGACCTCAGCCTCCATCGAATTTTAGATCAAAGGGCAGCCCGATGATTACATCGATTTGAATAGCAGTTACTTGTACCTGAAAGTCAAACTGATCAAAACGGACAACACCAATCAGGGAGCCGATGCTAGAGTAGTTCCCGTCAACAATTTCATGCATTCTTTGTTCAGTGAAGTGGATGTGTACTTGAATATCAAACTAGGCAGCAGCAGCATGGATTTTTACCCTTACTGAGCGTACCTCGAAAATCTCTTGACGTACGGGAAAGACGCCTAGAACACTCATCTGGATGCTTGCATAGTATGGAAAGCTGACACAGCAGGCGAGGACAAGTTTAATGACAGTCCTAATAGCAGCTGACGATCTTCACAATGTGGGCTTTAACGACCGTCGGAAGAAAATCCTGCAAGGACGTAATTTAGAGCTGATGGATCATTTGCATTTGGACATGTGGTTGCAAGAAAAGTATTTGCTTAACGGGGTGGATATCCGCCTGAGATTGGATCGCAGCAGTACCGTTTTCCATTTGATGGCCCATGCCAACGAGTACAAAACCATGATCCATAAAGCCAGACTCTATGTGCGACGTGGGGAAATGTTACCGAAGTGGGAAACGACATCATTCACACTTTGAGCATAACGACCGCCAAGTATCCAAGTATCCGATACGACGCGTGGAAGTGAAAACCTTCACCATTGATGCTACATTCCGATAAAAGATGGAAGATCATCTGTTCCAAGGACAGTTACCTAAACTTTTAATCACTGGTATCGTCAGCAACGCAGCCCTCAACGGAGCCGTCACTGCCAATCCTTTCGAGTTTAAGCACTGCAGAGTGTCTAAGAACGAAGTCAGTCGCGATGACAAAACCTTGTGTACCAGACCCTTCGAACCTACGTTTGCTGAGAAGAATTACTTGAGATCGTACTTGTCCCTGTACGAAGCCACCGGACAGTTAGGGACCAACATCAGCCACTGCATTTCGTATGGCGATTATGCAGGACGTTACGCTTTGTGGGCGAGCCTTTAATTTCACTCCGGACCAAGGCAGCGACGAGGGACATTTCCACCGTATAAAATCCGGTCAACTGCGCGTGGAACATCAGTTTGCAGAAGCTCTAACCGAGACCGTGAACGTCATCTTGTATGCTGAATTCGACAACACTCTAGAAGTCAACAGTTTGAGAGAAGTCATTCTAGACTATTAGAAGCTATGGAAGACACTTATCCCTCTTTGAAGGATGGAGACTCTTTGGAAATGGAATGGGAGAATATCTTGGAAGCAGAACCAAATGACAAAGACGAAGAAGTGATGGTGATGTCCAGATGGCCAGAACAAGAACAAGATAAAGATATCCTCCCATTCCGTTTCCAAAGAGTCTCCACCCTTCAAAGAGGGATAATGGTCTTCTAATAGTCTACTACTCATATAAACTCCTGACAACTTACATTCAATAAATATTTTTAAAAAAAGAATTGCATGTATCATGTACTTCATTATAAGGTGGTACGACAGTAAGGTCATTTCTTCTGTAATACATGCTTCATACAGCTTGTAAGGTCATGGCTTCTGTATTACATGCTTCATACAGCTTGTAAGGTCATGGCTTCTGTATTACATGCTTCATACAGCTTGTACGGTAATGGCTTCTGTATTATATGGTTCATACAGCTTGTAAAAGTTATTTTTCAAAGACTTTTCATGAAGTTTTTAAGGACTTCTACAAGACGTTTTTTCTTCAAGGAGTATTGTTTTAACAGAAATTGATATTTTTCAAGGTTACTTTGTCACTGCATCAATGGGTATAAAAGTAGTTTTAAAAATAATTCGAATATAAATAACATAAGCAAGAAAAAGGTATTAAGCCAGAGGGATAATGGTGTTATGTGAGCATAACTAACATAAAGCAGGGAAGAAATATGCCAGTTGAGAAAATGGTTATATTTGTATAAATAATAGGAAGTTATTACTATATCAGGGTTATACAAAGTTATTGCTATATGAGGTCTATACAGAATTGTTATTATATGGGGTCTACATAAAGTTATTGCTATGTGAGGTCTGTACAACATTTTTATTATATGGGATCTATATAAAGTTATTACTATATGAGGGCTATACAAAGCTATTACTATATGAGAGCTATACAAAATTATAACTATTAAATTCACGCAAACAGCTGTAAATGATTCTGAACAGTTAATGCAAAAAGTGAATCGGATAACAGTACCATGGCTTGTGTGAGATAAATATCGCCTGTACTTAAGTTTCTGGAATCAGTCTTTATATAATTGTTAGAAAGGGCATGAAACTATTCTAACCAATTCAATTAAAGGGATTCTCTCCAGTCATTTTACACCATTTGTCATGCATCAGCCAACCAAAATCTGAGATTATTCAGCCAGTAGAATTCGAGACACTATACATATAAGCTAGACATGTGGGCATTTTATTGATGCTGGAGAAATATTCAAAGAGAAGCAATTGGGTATGGTCCCATGGCTTTAGAGATGTCCCGTCGTAGCTCTCTAGATGGAATCGGGTCACAATTAGTACTTCCAGTTCAGTACCCACGAATGTAGTTCTAGTCTATTTTTAGAACATTTTTTCCTCTCTCATTTTGGTGGTGATAAAAGAGTTTTATTGGTGCATTTTTGGTAGGGATTTAAAGGTAATTGTTTATTCTTGAGAATATGAGCTTATGGTGTGGTTGTCTGTGTGTATTTCGGTGGCAGTGCACAGTGAGTAATAAGGCCTTGGTGATGATCCGGAAGTGAAATCTGTGTTCCATTGCATGGTGTTTTGTTTACAATTCAGCCTCTCAAAAATAAGCAGGTAAACCCTTGACAAGAACTTCACCGTGAAGTCATCTTTGAAGGTATTTTACATTAATATATGATTTGTATTGATTGTCACACAGTGGAGAGTTCAGTACTGAGAAACAAATGTAGAGAATATATAGTAAAATTAATTGTGTCCTATGGCCAGATACACGAGGGGTTCAATATTTAATATATGTAAAAAAGTTGCATCGAGGTTCCTTTGGTTTTGTTTTCTTATATATCCAAATTTTCAAGGGCTATTGGGTTCGGGTCCGTACTCACCTCCCATGAGGTATTTCCTTTCGGTCGGCTTTTCTTTCTTCTCTCTCTCTCTCTCTCTCTCTCTCTCTCTCTCTCTCTCTCTCTCTCTCTCTCTCTCTCTCTCTCTCTCTCTCTCTCTCTCTCTCTCTCTCTTGCCAGCTACTTGCAAGGTGTAACCTCTATCCTGTCCTGATGTCGTTTTAGTTTTATTTTATTTGTAATTTTAATACTGTCATTTTTCTGTACTGATGTAATAGTCTTTTTTAAAATTTTAGATTTCAGCACCAGTTTCAAAATTATCAACTTGGCCATGTCCAGTAGAAGGATAGAGATAGCATTTAAGTGGCGTATTTAGCCTGGCATTATAAAGGTCACTAACTGTATACATAGATTGGAACTGGTAATCTAAATCATTTACATATTGTGGCTTAAAGTGCAAGACCCCACATGGTGGGAGTGCACAGTTGTTGTTGTTGCACAGTGTAATGTGAGTATTCATGGTAATTTATGACTCTATTGATAATCCTGAAGCCCTTTGTTCAATTCATGTCCTTTCGTGCATTTCATACACAATAGTAACTATATTATACCTCCCCCTAATCCATCCCTTTATATTTTCTCTAAGTGTATTAGTGCCAATTAATGTCCTGTCATATCTCACAGATTCTGTGTTTTGTTTTGGTGAGATCGGTTTTCACAAACTTTCTTCAACAAAGGAACATAGACTGAAAATATTAGAGCACATTCTGACATTTTGTACATTTTGCCTTGAAACCATTGCAAGGATACGAGAAAATTTTTTAGTGGCTCATTAATTAGTAAAGTGTAGAAAAATAAATTACCAAGTGTGATCCAGAAGATTGAACTAGATAGATAGATAGATAGATAGATAGATAGATAGATAGGTAAGTACATAGGTAGGTAGATAGATAGATAGACGTTAGCAGAGAATATGAAACTATTACAGAATGTTCAATTTGGGGATCATCATCACGTTTGGGACTGAAAATTGTGTCATTATTATTATTGCCAAAACACACTTACTCCTAGTCAGCTAGTCCTTGTCTTCATGTTGCTCATGATTAGTTGTGGGAATTTTAAAGTCTCTCTCTCTCTCTCTCTCTCTCTCTCTCTCTCTCTCTCTCTCTCTCTCTCGCGCGCGCGAAACGAACAGGTTAAATTTAACTTCAAATTCGCCATTACTGCCTTTGAAGAAACTTGCCGCGGGGCGAAAAACTCTGATTGTTTGCAATTGGCAGTGATGTCACCGGTCGGCTTAGGCTTAGAGGTCGGAAACCGGACATTGTAACACCTCAGTGATACCACCGCAGACCGCTTCAAAGAGACCACCGGTATCGAATCACAACTAAGGTAATCAAATTTGGGGCGGGTTTCTCAGGCAGCCAGACATTAATCTGTTTAATCCATTGTGAAAGAATCAGTGCACATCTGGACATTGGCGAGAACAGATCATAGGAAAATTAGAGACACTAGACTGCGCTCCGAGTGCCGAAGTTTTGCGCTTGTTCGAAAAGGCGGGAAGATATTTCTGGGAACTTCGGACGAGATTGGTACAAAGGCTTCTTAGGAAGCTTTCCGAGTGGGAACGGACGCCATCCGAAGATTAAAGAGGAGAAGAGGTGGAGAGCACGTAGAGATAGGCTGTTGTGCGAGGAAGGAGAGCCGAGAGAACGGAAACGAGGGTACCGGAAGTACCGACAAGGAGGCCGAGAGAACGGAAACGATGGTACCGGAAGTACCGACAAGGAGAGCCGGGAAAGGAATACAAGGCGGAAGTTACAGATGAGTAACATAGAAGGGACACGGGAAGGAAACCCTCTCATCTTTAATTTCGCGGGATGAAAAAATTGGCAGTTTGGATAGGTCATGGATTGATTGGAAGCAATTGCATTGAAAATTGTCCTGTAATTGTGAAATACCGTGATATAGATATTTTAATTATTATACCTTTCACCTTATTAATTTTATATTTAACACATAGACCGTCTGCATGGCTGACTGGGGGCTCGGAGCTATTTAACCTTTTAAATTGTACGTCCTTCACCGGAGTTAGTAATAATTCCATAGGGGGCACGTGACACCACGCTTACGCTTTAGTAGAAGCAATGACATTAAATGATTATGACCAAATTCGTCAGAATGCCCAATCAGTTATCACACTGAAAGAAGTTCCTGGTCACAGTCCTCGGATAGTAACAGCTGAGCTTCTTGATTAAGTATGTTAACGATGTATTTAGTTGTGGGTTTTTTTTTTCTGTCTGAAGATGCTCTTGTTAATCAAATCTATATGGTCGCTAGGGTGAATATTACAAGAATTGAATTACAAATCCAATACAGAATGCCTGAATCCATTTACTATGTAATTATACTTAGTTGTGTTGGTATGTTAGGGTGTTGGGAAGGGGTAGTAATTTTGGCTTTCTTGCAGCTGCACTACTGAGTGGAATGAAGCACTGATCCTCACCCATCACTCAGGGAACGCTCTACAGATATTTTGAATTTCTGAGAGAGTGGCGGATGTAAGGTGAAGTTGTTTTCATTGGCAACATGCACAATGGAGAGAATGTTCGTATACCCCTATGTTTGCTTTCCGCAGCGGTGACAAGTCAACACATGCGCATCTCCAAAACCTCAATGACAGATTTTCACAAGCTTGCCAGGACTAAAGGCATACGATCAGCTTGGAAAAGAAAGCAGTAATCGGTCAAGCTGTTGAAGAGATACCTTCCATCAACAACTAATAACTTGAGGTTGTCAGCAAGTTCGCATATCTTTGATCTATCATCCAATGAAAACCTCTCTCTTGATGCGCTTCTAAGTTGGACTTTGTCTGCACTTTTTGATTGTACTTCGGAAGAACAAGTATCGGGTCGTGCTCCGCCCGTGTACCGAAAGCAGCTGATGTACTATTTACAGTCTCCGTCAATCTGATACTACCCCCCCCCCATCATTATGAATTCGTCTCAACATAATTACGCTCTATCTTCCTTTTGTCTTGGAGGCTTGTAATTTCAGGAATGTGAAATATTTGTCGGCTTAACTTCTTAAGTACAATGATAAGAGAATGCTTCTAATGCACAACAGGAACTGTTTATTAGTTTTAGATGCATCACTATTGTTACGATATATGTATGTATGTATGTATTGATAAATTCAACCAGGTGTTTATATAATTCAGGTGGACTATCGGTATCTAATGTAATCCAGGTAGGACAATAATTACATAAAACATACGGCACGATCTAGCACAATCATGGTTATGTAGCAGTCAAACCCTGTGGAAAATGATGTGAAAAGACCCATTATCATAAACAACGACGGAGGCTAGAAAGATTCATTGACTAAAGTTTAGTCTAAGTTCTGTTTTTCTAGATCGACCAAAAATGATAATTTTGAGCCATTGCAACGTTGAGAATTACCGTTCTGAACGCACACTTAGTACCATATGTTACAGCTTTAAAAGTTACCAAATGTAGTTTCCAATGATACTTTTCAATACATTGTGCAGTTATCAAAAATAATACCTCATAAGATAATAAGAGATTACCATGCATTACATCACGCCATTGGAACTGGGATGAGAAATAGAGATTAAAGTGTTTTCATTGCAGACGACTTGCTAAAATAAATAATGAGTAACATCGTCAGGCTGACATCAAATCAGTACAGTCTCAGAGCGTCTACATGTCAGTAACAGCATCACGCTGGTTACATGCAGTTGCAGTAACTGGTTGGTCACATGTCAGTAGCAGCCTCAGTCTGGTTACATGTCAGTTACAGTAAAAGGCTGGCCACATGTCAATAACAGTCTCAGTCTGGCTACATGTCAGTTACAGCAAAAGAGCAGCAGGGAGGGAGAATCCAACAACTTTTTCAATTAGAGATTTAGCTGAAAAATAAAGCTTCCTACGTAGATGAAAATACAAACGTCAATAACGTCAAACCGAAGCCTCTAACCGACCGAAACTTCTCTAATTGGGTTAGCTCATTTTATTATTGATGTTTATGACTTTAGTGTTTTCATTTTTTATGGCGTGTTTGTTTACCCGTCTGACACTCACTATTTGTCGTTGCCCTCCCTGCTACGGTGTCTGTCAACCAAAACTTTTATCGAGACCTATACGATATCGCGACCGAGGGTCATGTAAATTGATCGTGATAAATCCGTGTGGGGTAGCTTGCGCTTTTGAGAAGTTTTTGTATTTAATCATATCCATATCCCATGAACACCAAGTCTAATGAATGTTTCGCAGAGTATGTGTATCGACTTCATTAAACACAACTAAAAAATATTGCAGTTATCTCTGATCACTTTAGGTATTTGTGTATATCGCTGAGTAACATATATAACATCAGTGTTTTTGTGTCTACCTCTGGAAAATATCCGAGCTGGATCTGATTGTTTGTCCAGCATCACATCGTCGTACACTACGAGATTATTAATACGCCAATCAAGATCATCCACAAACGGAGCTTCATCAACATCGATGATAAAATAAATAATATCATTATCATCTTCATCTTCATCCAACGGCTTCCCTTCATTAAAATCTTTAAGCACATTGTAGCATCGCTGATCATCTACAGATGGTGCCACTAAATACAACTTATCCCACTTGAGCCATCTCATTATCAGATTAAGCAGCAATTGCGTCTTACCAGACCCAGATGGACCTATTATAACTGCTCTGATAGGATTTGGTAGCGCTGGATGATGCTTGATTGGTTCTTGCTTTCGTGTCGCTCAGAAATCAATGACATCCACGTTGTACAAATATAATAAATAATATGAATTTATATTGTGTTCGATGCAGAGCATCCACCCCCACTAGTGGAGTAACAACAATGATAGCAAAAAATTAAAAGCTTGCGCTTACAGGCAAGTGTGTAAAATGTGGTACAAGCAAATACAAATTTATTTCGTCTCGTACGAAGATAGGTGGTGATACCGCTGCTTCGCTGGGAAAATTACCAGGAACACCATGGGCTAAGTACCCAGGAGAAAAACATCTTCCTGGATATAATTATTGTGGTCCTGGAACCCGACTTGATATCCGACTTGACGAACGAGACCAACCAAGACCTGGAGAGTATCCAATAAATGCGATTGATCAAGCATGTCACATTCATGATGTCGTGTATAAAAGTCCGGATATACAACAACGACATATTGCAGACGTGAAGTTGATACACGCGTTAAAATCTGTTAAAAATAAATCTCTCAGAGAATCATTAGCTAATTGGCTGGTAAGGTCCGCGATGAAGCGTAAACTAGTGCTAGGGGCTGGTAATTAGTCATATATAACTATTGTAATGGAATAGGTTTATTATAGCCCAAGAGGAAATAGGAGGGGTAGAGCAGAGATTGGTAAACTTGCTGATGCAGCAAATGTCACACATTCTGTTGCTGCAAATTGGTTAGCACGACAGGCAATATGGCAAATTTATCTATAACCCCCTAAACAAATTCAGTATGCACATTTTAATGTCAGCGCTCCCAATGAAGTTCATCAGGCAGATATTTTGTTTTTACCTCATGATACTATTAAAACACGTAGACGTCAATCACGCACATACAAATACGCGTTAACTGTCGTTGACATTGCAAGTAGATATAAAGAAGCAGAACTACTATCAACAAAAACAGCAACAGAAGTTTCATCTGCGTTTGAACGAATTTATCAACGAGGATCCAGACCACAAGGTGGTCTACGATGGCCACAGCTACTACAGGCTGATCCTGGCAAAGAATTTCTTGTTGCAGTATCATCTCTGATTAAAAAAACAAAAACATAACGTCAAAATCAGACGTGGACACACCGCAATTCATTGCGATCAGGCAATCATTAAACGATTTAATCGAACACTTCTTGAGCGGTTATTTGGATATCAATATGCGAAGGAAATATCCACAGATACGAAATCTCGTGAATGGGTTGCAAGACTACCAAGTGTGATAGCTGCGTTAAATAATGAAATTACTCGTGCAACGTCTATGAAACCCATCAGCGCGATCACAAAAAATATACCAGTACAACAACGTGAATCTTTCTCAAAACAAGCAGTACTAGGTAATGTGACTGTAAGATATTTATATGAACCCAATGAACTTGAAGGGGGTAAAAAAAGAGCAACTGATTCTATTTTGAGTGTGACCACACATAAAATTTCCAGCGTGGTAAGATCCACGGGTAGACCTGCAATCTGCAGACTAGATTCAACTGCTCCTCAACGCGGATTTGTGCGCGAATAATTACAAGTAATTCCTGAGAATACACGATGACCACCACCTTCACTTCTGTTAAAGCAGGACACTAGCACCCCTACGTCGATTACACTCAAAACAGGTCAGCATCACATTTTCGCGAGTGTGACCAAGACTACTATTAATTCTATCCACGGTGAATTATTTTGGATTATTATTTGAATACTGCAATAACAATACTGTGTTATAGCTCTATTCTGTCGTTGTTTCAGCGTCATGATAAATTCAATATCAAGATCAAAGTCACGTTTATTTATTTGTCAGATCGCTGATAACCAGCTAATTTTTTCTTTACTATATCATCGTATTTAATATCAGTGGTTTCCTGAGTCATTGCGCAGTCTATGATAACCCTTCGTAGCTGAGACATTCTTCTAACTCTCTACACTGCTAGATAAACTAAATTTGACCATTCGATGCTATCATCGACAATCCAGATATTTGTATCAGAAATAGTTAATCTTTGTGATGAATGAATCGTTATAGCGTATACTAGAGTCTACGGAGACTTATCCATCGTTAACGCACTCTCAACAGCACTCACATCAACAACAACAATATCATTAAGAACGAGTTTTTGTTTCCTTGGTTCTACCAAGCGCCCTGGAATCTCAACTTCAATATTTTGTTTGCGTGTGTCTTCTGGACGATAACACAATGGCACAGGTAAATCTGAAAATTTTTCTTCATGTAATAGAAATAATTGCTATTGAAGTGTATTACGAACTATCTTCCGACTTGCAATTATCGAATCAGCCGGTCTCCACAAATTCCCAAAATCATTCATCGTAGTCTCTGGAATTACTTCACGCATTATCTCACATTGAACCTTTTCTGGCTGCAGTCTGATTAACCTTTAAAACTCTTTCAGCGGTTCATCGATAGCTCTATGATCATCAGTTATCTCCTCATAATAATCATCGAATTTTTCAGCCATTCATGTGGAGATGATCCAACAAAAGGTTGTGGTTGACCATGATCACCACACATGATAACAGCAGTATTTTTCGTCAATAACCAATCAAGAAATATATTTTTAATACTTCCAACGATACCGTACAAATTTCATCCCAGATAATAATCTTAGGGATATATTTCTCACCCATTCGTTCAGAAGTCCATGCATCTCTCTTCCATCGGAAGAAGCTGTGATAATAATGAGATTTAACTCCTCGATCGTTCATTTCTCTGGCAAGCCGGTGAGTCGTATTTAGTACAACCATATCAACATTCCGAAATAATTCAATCGCACGTGTTGTTTTACTAGAACCTCCAGGTCTATTGCGATAAACAGTCTTATGTCTGGCCACATGATCATGTACAGATGAAGCCAATGAAGTTTTGACATCTGTTTATTTTTGTAATATATTTCCTTAGATTCAACGTCGGCAGATCTTTTCTCGTTTCATTCTCCATTCGCTCCATGATGCATCATTGCCGATATGTAATTGTTTTAGCAATCCTGCTTATTTTTCATTGATATAAAATGAATCTGTGTCGACTCTAACTGCGGTATCAGGAAATCTGTTTATCATCGATAATAAATTTATCGAAACGTACGCGAGCATTGAAGATCTTAAATGAGTGAACTGTGGTGATTCACATTCAATTGTATCTGATTTAATTCCGTCCGATAAATTAACATAATTCCGACTTATAAATGTGCTTCTCTCCGTTGCATCAGCAATTATAAAAACGAGTTCAGCTTCGTCGATAATTAGTTGTTTATGATCATATGATCCTCCTTGTGTAAATTTACCAATTATTTTACTACCAAGATCTTTTGCAAGTTTATTCTCAAAATCTGTTATATCAGGATTTTCATCATCAGAATATTTCTTTTGTTGTTGTAACCAAACTTGTTTCTGCGGACGATATGATATAATTGCTTCACTTACAACCAACGATATTAATATTTTTACATCAAGCATATATCGTAATAAAACTATTGGAGCCCAACCGTGTTGGCTTTCTAAACCAAACAGCGACTATCAGATGAAGGTTTTTCGGTGCAAACTCTAATGACTCAATACAGGCAAATCCAGTTAAGTTAAAATCTGGTAAGGGTCCATTTATCGTAACTCTGGTCATCTCGTGTGTTGGATGTCCAAATCTTTTGAAATACTCAGAATATTCTCCGTATCCAAGAAAATCCAAACCTTCCAGGATAACATGTAACCATATCAACCGATATAACATCTTTATAATCGTATTTAGTATTCCATAATCGGCCTTGTCCGCATTCGATACAACTGCGTTGGACATCTTCAAGAAATTCCAATCGTGTTAGTTTCCATGAATTTTCCTTCTGAGCTGCGTAATCGTTCGATAACATCAGCGCCAATTTCATCGGCGTTCGTGTATTTCAACGCAAGATTTTTCATTTCGTCGTGGAGAGTTTCTGTACGTTAAACCGCTTCCTTGTTTCGCGTTTGTGATATGTTCTGTAACTCGCTCAGCAACACAATTCAGGCGAGAAATTTTCATTGGTAGAAGTTTCTCAACATCAGGTTTATCATTTGTTACGTATATGTAATCTAATTGCTTGTGTGTTAGTTTTAAATTCTTTTTTATTTTATTTTTATTTTCATTACATGTTATTGTAATAACTTTATTCACTGGAATTAACTTTTTTTTCGGAAATTCAGTTTTCTGCTTTGTCCTGATAAACGCAGTCTATTGCTACATTATATTTTTAGCTGACCTAGTTCCTGACCTTGGTTCTGAATTCGTAAACACGGAGTGAAAATGATTGGTCATTATCAAGGTCATGTTCGGCCCACGTGTTAGCTCTGTTGTAAACAATATTTTAAAAAAAATTCATTTCCAGTGTGGGAATCATTGATTCTTAGCTAAGGCTATACTAGCCTACGCGCTAATTGATATATTATTTTACTGCTTTGTTCTGAGCTAATAGACTACGTGACTACACCATGCGATCTAAAATTGAGGGTTAAAACAGATATTTTATATTGAAATAGTCGTAATTTTACACCTTTAGAGCTCAAGGTGTTTTTATGTTAATGCCAGCTTGATTTAGAATTCTTCTATGTTTTGGATTTAATAATTTATATTCCCTGGAAAATATCAGTGCTCATAAAAATTCTTGGACAACGACATTTAGTGGAAATTATTCCGGAATTCTAAACTGGAACATTATAAATTGTGATTCAACGAGGAACTGTTGACATCAGTACAACGACCTCATCTGACTTCATTGCCTTCCATATTGGAACTTCATCGGGATTCGAACTTTGATTCATTTAGAACTTTTTAGTGATAGGACTTATATTTTTAAATTCTAGGATTAGTTTTTGAATTAGATTCACAAGCCGTAAGTTCTTTTTCATATTTTTACCATGTTTTCTAGGGAAATAAATTATTTTGTTAAAATTTACAAAGCTTTTTGGCTTCACTTTTTTCTTTGTTACTTTATACGAGCCTAGTCACGTAACACACTCCACGAATATATCGCATAAACAACTGCCGTCATCGGATATGCTCGTTCATAATAAGGTCTATCAATTTCAGTCAGTATTCCTGGTTTTTTAATTTTTATTTAACGTGACAATATTTCCAGTGTGGTGCATTCGAACAGGATCATGTTTGTCACGGATAATCCAGATGTCATCTACCGCAGCGGTATCTACCGCTACGATAAATTTTATTCTAAAAATATATTATCGTGCAAGGTCGAGATAATTAATTATTGTCGCTGCTCGCTTATCATTCATTGTAGCATCGACAACGCCACCGGCGTCGCCTTCGGTGTCGCGTATAATTCTGAATGTTGACCACACTTGAAATGTACCATCATCGCAAAATTCTCTCTTGGCTTCACTGATACGATTGATTAAAGTTGTATTGTTAAATCAACCAAAGCTCGCTTTGGTAATTCAGGGGTTATTCTGTCGAGATCGAATCTGGCTTTAGAGGGTTTAATCGCAGATAATCTCCCAAATACCTCCATGTTATAATTAGGCAAATATATATTTGATTAAAGTTTATATATATATATATATGTAATAATATATATATATATATATATATATATATATATATATATATATATATATATATATATAACCTAACTATATATATATATATATATATATATATATATAGTGATTCAAGCAAACAATAAATGCAAGTGGTTTATGATTGGTTCTTCAGTTCCTTGTAACAGGGCTTGCGTAAACGAATTCTGTGGATGTCACATGCAAAGTGGTCGTAGAGGAAGTCTAGGACCAAAACCGTGCTTGAAAAGTGGTGTTAGGGTTAGAGGAGAAACACAGCTGTGTGTGAAATGCGGTGGTAAAAAATACAGAGAGGAGAGCTGAAACGATATTATGATAAAAAACAGTAATACCGATGGCGTCGGTAATGAATCTCCCATAAAAAAAGGCCGAAGACTCTCTCGTCACATTTTCACCCTTACAATAAAATAGTAATTTAGACAAATAATATTATTATATAAATGGAACAAAATGAATATGAGAAGCATCCAATCATTGAAAATTATGAGGCATCTCATGATGGTGTAATCAGGAGCAGTCGATTAAAAAAAACCAGTCGGTGTTGTTGATAATGCTGTTGGTAAAGATATTTATCTCATTAATTCATCTACGAATGTTTTAATGGATTAATCGAAGACGGACTTGTGATCGATCACATCAATGGCAGGAAACTTTATAATTCTTTGGGTAATTTACAAACTATTACACAGAGTCAAAATTGCAAATTTGGTGGTACTGGTAAACACCAAACATTTACAAGAAGAGTTGCTAATTCTGTGAACGTGGAAACTGTCGAAGAAATAATATTTCAGTCAATGAGTGCAGCTGGCAAATATTTTGATATTTGCATGCCTTCAGTACAACGTGTCGCGGATAAAATATGCAAATCGGCGTATTCAAAGAAATATCAACAAAAAATAATATTTCAGTATCTCCCGATTGTGTTAGATGAAGACACTAAACAAACCCGAATTTATTTAAACTCGATTTTGAATTTTGTTGTGGTTGTATGCAAAAACAATCCCGATAAAAAGAGATAACTCTGTCAAACAAATCTCTCTCCGGTAGAGTAATTAAGCAGTTAAGCCGCTTGTTACTGTGCAATATTATATGACCGCCACGATTATTTATTTTTGTGTCATCGTAACTGTCATATTCAGCAACTTAACTGTCTGTGTGGCACTTCGCTGTCAGTGGAGTAACAGTACAAATTAGCAAAATGATATTTACACCTTTTGACTTCGTCCTAGATAAATTCAGAAAAACAGTAAGTCACGCCCGCTTGCGTGTGCAGTACAAGTAAGTTAGTTTTAGATCTTTCAGGTAAGATAGTTGTATGTACAATAGATCTGCATGTACACTCAATGGCTTTACGCACCGCTTGCGTGTGCAATATATTTAAGTTATTTTTAGATCTTCCAGGTAAGATAGCTGTACAGACCTACATGTACTTTAACTCTCGAATGACATCTGGCAGAAATGTATGTGCGATTATTAAATGCAGATATTTTACATAGTGTGTTTGGAAATTGAAATAAATCCACGCTGCAGTTTATAATAACTGTGATTTATTCAGTATACTGATTGCGTGTAGGTTGCCTGTTTATCCAGCATAGGTAACTTCATAACATTTTTTGAAACATATATTTGTAAGGATGGGTCCGTGGTACAGTGTTAGCGTTGCGGATTCTCATACTCGAGGTCTGGCGTTCCAATCCCGTGACTGACAAATGTCGGTGGTGGTGAATATTTCGCGGTTTTTCATCATAAGTGGGGGGCTCCAGCCCCAAGGGATCTCATGGACACCTCCTCGCCACGTCCAACACGTGGTGAGTGTTGTTTTTCACTCATCCCGGGGTTTGATTTGGAGGTGTACATGATATTAGCGCCTATATTCAGAAATATTTTTATTCTTATTTTGATTCAGAAATATCTTTTATTTTTATTCTGATTATAATTATAATATTTATTTTAATTCTGATTATAATTATAATATTTATTCTGATTCTGATTCAGACTTATTCAGATTATAATATTTATTCTGATTCAGATTCAGAAATTTTTTTTTTATTTTAAACGAATATTTATTATATAATGAATTCCAAAAATATTAATGCTATTATTTCTGAGATTAAGAAATTAAATGATCAGGATACAGAATTATCTGATCAATTGGATCCTGAAAAAATCACAAATGATTTTGAAGCGCTACAGGAACGGAAATATGATGAGAGATATAACACCAGCAACTGAATATAGATTCATTAAATTACATCAACAGGCCGTGAAACAATCTCTACTAAATGTAGTTTATGATGAGATCATTCAAAAGTTTGTTTCACTCGCAGAGCGATTGAGAAAGTTAGATCAGAATTATCTCGCGAATACGAAAAAAAAGATTATGAGCTCACGTGTACGACTGCTGAAAAAATTTATGTACGATTGTAAACTCAGTGACGAAGTCACCGACAAAGTAACTGACGAAGTCACTGACGAAAATCAAGAGGGATTATGAAAGTGAATATTGATTGAGATTCAGATTATAATAATTATTTTTATTGAAATTCAGATTATAATATTTATTCTGATTCAGATTCAGACTATAATATTTATTCTGATTCAGATTATAATATTTATTTTTATTCTGATTCAGATTCAGATTTTTTTATTCCACCAAAAAGTAGCTACGAACGCACATATAAACTTATCGCCAAAACTTCATTCTTTAAATCAAGCAAGTGTCCGGTTTGGTCAGTAAGTCTAAAATGTATCCGTGACAACAGCGGATTATGACAACGCAGATAAACCGGATTAACGGGCACTGACAGAATTAAAAATCCAGGAGGTATTTCAGGGGTAAAAGAATATAGGCTATATCCCTTTATGCTTATCTGGATCTTTCAAGATCTACTTGATACATTCCATCAATAGCATCACACACCAAATTAACTGCGATCGTTGATGTGATCGCGACAACACCCGGTGATATATGTCGATCACCACCGTCTGGATCATTGCTATGTTCGAGAATAATCGCCGGAGGGGATATTTTTCTTCCTGCGGCTATATTCTGCTGATAGTATTCATCGATATCATTGACTGTTTTCTTCAGCGTGTCAGCGTTAAATTCTGGTATTACGAATGTTGGTAATTGTTCTTCGGTTTTATAAAGTGTTCGAGAAATAATAAGTTTCTTTTATCGAAGGGTTAGACTGGAATAGTATAATCTGCATGTCTGATAATCACTGTTTCGACGATGATTTTGTTGAAAAATGTTTGGTCTGATGCAACCTGGTTTAAATGTTGCATCGTTTCGACTATTTGTTGTTTTATATCGTCGTTGTAATATTGTGTTATAGAAGAAAACATATTACGCAGATTATCGCTTGCTCGTTTGTGTTAATATTATTGGATAAATTATAAATCTCATCGTTGAAGATCAATTTTTTATCACCGTCAGGAAAAATATAGGATAATTAAGCTCAGGAAGCTTTGCACCATCAGACGCGATAAACGTGGGTATTACATTCGTCCCTCCCGGAATCTATGGATAATATTTTCGATATTATGGATACTTTTGTTCGTGACGAAGTCGGATCGTTTAGGTTCTGGTGGACCTTTATTTGTCGGTGGAACTTCTGGCCATCCTAATACGATTCTGATCGATGTTTGATATATATCTACAGCGTAGTCGGGTGTTGATATTTCTATCTCAGCTGATAATGTTGGCTCATGAACCGTAATAGCGATTTTGGATTCTTTTCCTGTGATAGATTTAATTCTGCGTTGGAATTCACTGTTGATCTGTTCTATTTGATAACTGCCCGTAGGAAAACCGACAACTTGCCAATCGGGAGTTCCATCAGATTTATTTTTATAAGAAAACACTAATGAGTTGTTTGCAGGAAACCTACCCAATGACTTTGATCTAATATTTGGTCTACATCTGCGAGACGCAAAAGATTAGCTATCTCGTCCTTGATATGATCAAGTGTTGCATATTTGAATATTTCACCTTGAGGTTTGAGACTCCGAGAAGATCTTCCGAAATATCTAGCAATGTATATTCACTAACACCCGTTTAAAACGACGGTGGGTGGGTATATCTTCTGGTGGTATACTCATGCACGACTTTATGAGGTGGCGTCGTTGATGATGACACAGCGTCGAGTACAGTAATTACTTCACGGCCTCATATTGGTGGATCAGTTATTGTCTGTGTTGGTAATGTTGAATACCATACGGGAGTGTTTTGAAGCGGAGTGCCTTGCACTCTGCCGACATATTTTAAAAATACCTTCGGTGGTGCCAACCCATACGAATCAAAATAAATATGCAACCCAATGAGTACCTGGACGAGAACTTCCATCGAGATTGATGATACCGGTCTCATCACGATTTGGTTGTTTTGGTAATTGATCACGCATAAAAACACCTCTGAAGTTTTTGATATTTAATCGCGACGCAGCATCAAGTAAATCAAAATTGGACATGGGAAGTATCAACAATGTGTCCCGGGCAGTCTTAGACCCTCCCCTTTTTTATGTCAGATTTCCATGGCTTGTTGAGCGACTAGTTGCTTCAACGCTGGTGTCATTTGTTGTACTTTTTGAGCCGCTTGTTGCCTCATCGCTGGTATCATTTGTTGCATTTGTTGCATAGCTCGTTTCTTCATCGTAAGTATCACTTGTGTAATCGATGGCGTTATTTGTTTTATGATTTCACCGATGTTTCCACCGCGGCGGATTTTACCTCGGTGGATTCTACCACCTGTTGCTTTCTTTAATGCCATCCCAGCGGCAGTTCCATCTGCTCCCAACGCAGCTGCTCTTGCAACAGCTGGGGTTGCAGCGGCTATCAACGCTGTTATAGCTGCGAGAAGTGAAAATATACCACCCGTCTTGACTGAATCTTTAATGGCACCCGCAGAAAGATCAAGTCGTACGCCGGTCTTTGATCGTTTGGCGTCATTGAAATGCTTGAGTTGACGTTCAGTCAGTGATAGTTTATTTGGACCACCTGAGATCTGCTCTGATTTCAGTAATATTTCCATTCGCCAATTCCTTTTTGATACTGATTTTAGCTTTGTAATCTGACAGGAGTCAGACTGACACTAACATGATGATATGACATTATAATATCATGATCGATTAAATTACATATTTTCGACTGGGGCATCAATGACTCTCATTAGTCGACTAACACCTTCAAGCAACATTGTTTATCTGAGAGCATAACAGCAATTGCTCTGTAATTAGCAATAGCTCCTCTTACCACACGAGCTCGAAAGTGTATATCAATGACTGATTGTCTGAACAATTCCAAGTGTTCCAGTGAGAAATAATAGATCCGATACAGCTGTGATGTAATCTGCCATGTTAATAAACCTGTAATTATACTTTGAATAATATCCGTGGTCATCGTCAACCATGATAATGTTGATTTACCACCTGAGTCCATACAAGAGAGCAACCGTTGTTCCTCAGCAAGTGATGGAGTCATTACTGGCATCCACAATGAAAGTTTTGTCAGTATTACTTTACCTGCATCACCAGCAGGTTGCCAGATTGCATCATCGTTGGTAGCCTTTCTTACAAGCACAACTGTATACTTGGCTCTGAAAATAACCTTTCTGACATTTCTGCAAAATCCAAAGATATGTGACAGTGGAATTGCACATGAAAATCTTCTACTTCCATCTTTCAGCATTGATCGACATGCTGCGAATCCTAAGTTGAATTCTGGATTAGCACCATGAACCATCGGAACCACATCCGCGTCGTCGTCAGCAGCAGTAACTTTTTTGGTCGTCTTATGTCATACGGTATGTTGTTTGGGTGGTTAGAAGTATCTTTCACAAACATTGACGGACCAGCTGATCTTGAATAATCGTCGCTGTATCTTGCAAGGCCAAGTATCGTCGTGGCAAATTCGACGTCTTTCTGAATTTACTCAATATTTTTTCCGTCGATGATATACGTAGCACCGTCAAACAACGCCATAATACCATTATTAACAAAACCAACGATAATATCAGCTCCATATTCAGAATTATTTGTTTTTAAAATTTCACCTTCTACTTCAATAAATGCTTCAGCGGGTAAGAAATATCTGATTGTATCCTGAACTTCAATTCGCCCACGCTGATTTGGCTGTCGTGCGTCATAAGAATAATATTAATAATCACTTATCGATTCATCTTTGATAACTGGTGCGTCCATGTCGAATGCGGGATCAGATACACGATTGAACATCTTTATTATACTTACGTCCGTCTAACACGAAGACCACTTCCTGCAATCAGACTAGCAGTTATATATTTTTCTTTTCCTGATAGTGGTACACCAGCCAACTCTGCTCCTTTTTTATTTGCAGCTTGATTTATTATTTTACTAACATTTGCAGGCATAACTTCGGTACTGGGTAATTTTACTGGCTGAGGTTTTATCGGCTAAGGTTTTCCTCGTATTAATCGTGCTAGTCTGTCCTTGATTGCTGAGAATGCTTTACCGGCAATATCGCCAGCAACAACAATAACTTTATCACGAACAACATCAATAGCTTTCATCCCCAGTTGCTTTACAAACAGTATTGCTTTTGGGGCCATCCTTCTAAATAGACCCTGAACAAAATCGCCGAGTCCATCTCCGTAGTACGCTTTATATGTAGGTAATCGCGAATTTATCACCCTGATGACGATCGGTCCACGGTGAGCATTATGTATGATCATCTTATTTTCTTGTCACTGATCTAATTGTATACCCTTAATCAATCACTGCGGCATTCATCGGCGATTTCATCAATAAGGGACCGATAAACATTAATATCCATGATACCACCTCTAAATAATCTCTGCAAATAGCAGCTGCTTCATTAATGATTTCTGGGGAATTATTACCAGCTCGTTTTCCGCCAATCAAAATTTCTAGTCTGTCCACGTCGGCAAGGACGTTCATGGGGCATGGAGTAATAAGACCACTTCCCATGGTACCTGTACCAATACCATTTCCAGTTGCGTCGGGGGTGGGTGGTCTTGCAATTCGTCTTTTTCTTCACTTGTTGTTTGGACTGGTTGTTGCAGTTGTGGTTGTTGTCTTTTTGTTGTTGTCCCTGTCGTTGTTGTAACTGTGAAAATTATTCATCTATTTCGTTACTAAATGCAATATATCTTGGATCACTACTTTGTGCCTGATCAACTCCGTAATGTACGCGAAAAATATCCCTTTGTACCAAGCTTCACGACCTACAACATCATCAGAGTACTCGGGTTTCAAAACCTTTTTTCTTTGATCAAAACTTACGGCGGCAAACAAAAGTAATTCATTTATACTGTTAAATTTTTTGGTGTGTTTAATACTATCTTCGGTAAATTTATCATTCACATCAGTTTTGACTTTTGCTTGTTCTGGTTCTGATTCTGGTATACGATCCTTTATATCACCTATTTCAGCACGAGCTTGGCCAATGCCTTCAAGTATTTCTTGCATTGGTTGAGCAGCAGCTATTTCACATAGAAGTTCTCTTAGAATCTTTTTTGTTTTCTAGTTCTTTCTGCGGTTTGCTCTAAGGTGAGAAGAAGACATTTGGTAGCCTTTGTAATAGGTTCTGCACCCTCTGCAAATTCAACCTTAGACTCCTGACGCTCTTGTAATTTTTGTTTGACGGAATCACGGACTGGAAGATATTTCTTAATTGCTTCTAGTCGCTGTCGAGCTAATTTACATGGTTAGTGTTATTACTGATATAACAATGATTTAATTAAGCCACACCCACACGGCAGAGTGTACGACGGGTAAACAAAGACGCCATAAAAAATGAAAACACAGAAGTCAACAATAAAGTAACAAAATGAGCTAATCCAATTAGAGAAGTTTCGGTCGGTTAGAGGCTTCGGTTTGACGTTATTGACGTTTGTATTTTCATCTCCGTAGGAAGCTTTATTCTTCAGCTAGATTTCTAATTGAAAAATTGTAGGATTCGCCCTCCCTGCTGCTAAAGGCTGGCCATATGTCAATAACAGTCTCAGTCTGGTTACATGTCAATTACAGCCACAAGCTATGTAAATCCCGTTTCTATTCAAGCTATGTTTATTCGATGCAGGACTTACATGAGACTTATTATTTAAGATGTAGTAAAAGCGTCCGCAATAACTCAACTGAGCACCGACATTAGCGTCTAGGTTATTGAATATGAATATTTTCGCAATAGCTCAACTAGGCACTAACATTACCTTCTTAGTTATTGAAAATGAATGTGTCTGCAATAACTGAACTAGGCACTAACATTACCGTATCGGTTATTGAAAATAGATGTGTTCGCAATAACTCAATTTGGCACCGAAATTGGCGTCTAAGTTATTGAAAATGAATATGTTCGTTCGCAATTACTCAGTTAGGCACCGACGTTAGCTTTTTAGGTTATTGAAATGCATACAATACAGTTGTCGGTTCTCGTCTAATCTTTGAATCCTAGTCGGCGAACAATTGTTTTGTGAAACGTTTTGTTTAACATGTGTTAGTAATCAGCATATTGTACAATAAGGACAAAGGTTGTCGAAACCCTTTCATATTTTAAGAAGCCATTTATTCAAGGAAAATAAAACAAAAATGTTATGTAAATCGAATGTGAAATTTCACAACTTTCTGTATGACCTATTGCACCTTCTTCTTAGCATAAATTGTTCTTGTACTATGACTGGTCGTTAGCGTGGGGCAATCTTCGAAAGGGCGATCAATCAAATCTAATCGTTAAATACTCTGAAGTTAAAGCACTGTCCAACTAATTCACTGACGCGTCGAAAGAAAGATTATTATTTTAAATCTTCAAAAAAAATTTTTAATTATCGATTTAATGAAACGGCTACATAAAAACTCTTTTATTTATTCTAAGGAGAAATTGTTAAAAACACGTTGTACTTTAACGATTTTTCCCAGGCTGGCTACATTTCATTAACAGTCTCATCACAGCCTGTACATGATGATATATAGACTCCATAAAAGTGTTTGCAAATAAGAAACTGATTAAATAAAACAAAATGTTTTCTAGCTGATGAAATACTTAATAAAAATAAAAAAAAGAAGCGAATATATAAAGATATTTAATCAGTGAAATAATATATATTAAAATAAATCTATTTAATTTAAATATTAGCATATGATATAAGAATTACATATGTATAATATTTATTTTGCGTCATTTTTGGTCAGTCTGTCAGGTAATGGTTAAATTCCCACGATTGCGTAACGGCATCTTGGGTGCAGGGCTTCAAAATTGGGCCGTTATGGTCGAGGTCGAGACATAGCCCGCTTTTCTCGTGCTTCAGGTATCCACTCTGAAAACAAAAACGTATTCAGGTATTTTCTCATTTTAAAATGTCATCTACACCCATCCAGAGTGAAATATTGTTTACACATATGCATTCAACATTCATGCTTTGTAACCTTGTACAGCATTATGGTGGGGATCTCGGTTGTTTGACGATATGCGCTTTCTAAAATTCGACAAATCCTCTGATATTTCTACAAACAATCCTAATATATTGTTTGACGTAAATGAGAGCTGTATTGAAATTTTCTTTCAACAAGATGACAAAATCTTATGGCTGCGCTAGGAAACACAGTGACAATCTGAACATCTTCACAATTTTCCTCTGATTTATTTGTGATGTACTTCGACAGAACCAACCCGTTAAACTGATATATATTCTTCCAACGACTTTGAAGGATTTTTCTCCGACTTTAATTTAAAAGAAGAGTTATACCCTGATTACTACTACTGAGTCTCACTTATTTAGGCTGGAATGGAAAAGGAAGAATGATCTTCCGATTACTCTACTGAGTCTCATCGATTAAGACCAGCCCCTAGATATAATAGCTAAAGTCTACAAGCGTTAGCTATTATTCACCTAAGTCCTAAGTTTCTATCTCTAATACTGAAGAATCGAAATTACTGTCGTAAGTATGGAGTTACTTTATTTTGCAAGGAAGAACATGCGGACTACATCACACTATTGTCGCCCCTCTTTGAAAGCGCGGAAATACTAATCTGTGTCAAATGATGCAAACCAGTGTCATTGAGCTTAAACGTACCTTTACGATAACAATAAGAAGTGTGTGTGTGTGTGTGTGTGTGTGTGTGTGTGTGTGTGTGTGATTTAGATTTTTAACGTAGCTTTAAATTTTTCGGTCATTTCGCTACGATGTCTGCAGTGTGGCAGTTTATAGTGATGTTAGGCAATGGGGCATCATGGCGCAGACATGTAGCATGATGTCCCACCCAGTTACATTATCCTGACACCAGGCACACCAGTCCTAACACTCACCTTCTTATGCTGAGAGCCTAACGAGGCAGCTATTAGTACCATTTTCATAAGTCTTTGGTATGACTCGGCCGGGGTTCTAACTCGCGACCTCCCGCATCCGAAGCGGACGCTGTAACCACTAGGCCACCGGAACGGTCCAATAAGAAGGGAATTATACGACAATGATGTGGTCGTAAATACGAAGCTGTCAAAATTATGTTATAGTGCTGTTATGACAGAGTTAACAAATGGTCAACAAGTGATACGCCAATTTTGCTTTTAGTAAACAATTTAAGGGCAAAACTTCCTCTTCTCAGTTATTTGACATGGTTAATACTTGCTGAGATAAAAACGTTAAGACTGTCAGAAACCAAAAATAATAAAATAATTGAGTTGCAAATTATTTACACTTTAGAAAATTATGAAAACAGGAATTTCTCAAATTGTATGACAAACATTATTTTTATTGTTAAATTCATGTTTGTCACAGGCGCCATATTATGCATGTCTACTTGCCTTCACGTGTTCCCATGTGTCCACGGGATTGGTTGTACAATATTCTAGCATTGGTTGTCCTTCATTCTTCACTGCAACACACAATAGAGTAGTTCGTAACTGTTTATTTTTCATCCATGAAAAGCCCTAAAAGAGAAACGCTGTGGTAAATCTATCACTAGATATGTCAAAGCTAGCATTAGGCATGTCAACAATCCGCTGTATTAACTATCCACTATCATTTAATTGATTGTATTTCTACTCCTGAAAATTGTTTAAAAAAAACTTAATACACTTACACATGTAGCAGTTGACGTTTAAATACGAGAATACACTTAAAGAAACTCTACACCGTAAAATCCTGGACGTAAGTTTTTGAAGGATGACTTGACAACCGACGATTTTCCACCTACTCATTATCGTATTTACGTCTATAAAATGCAACATTTTCGTTTTTTTAAATTACACACATGATCGTTAACATTTATGGATATACACTAGAAATATCCCCCAAGCTGGAAAATATAGCAAAGTTATAACGGTGAGCAATTATGCATGTTATAAAGTAAAATTGTACAAGGTACCAGTGTTCCCAACGTTTAGCAATTATCGAGCGTGGACTGGGGCTTCGGACAAACACCTGGCAAATCGGCTACAACACTTGACTGCATAGGTTGTTGGCAACCTTATTGGTCAATGATCCTTGTTATTAACTTAACAGTCCTGGCAAATTGTCACTTGTCGATTGGTCACTTTCAGGTACACGAATAAAATGATTCACTTATTCGCATGTAAAATTGTGTGTTCTTCTAAAATTCCATTTATTTGTATTTCGAAGAGTGCAGTCTGAAACAATGACCGCGAAATCGAAAACGTACTTTCTTCGCAAAAGCTTACGAGAAAGTACCTATATGCAGAATTAGAAAGTCTCTGCATTTTCCTCAATGAAAGCAAGAATGAAAATCTGATTTGAAAATTACTTAAATGAAGAAAGAAGCGATTTCAAGATACCTTAATGTATATGCGTTATTATCATTATTTTAATGTGGATTATAATGACAATGACGTCTGCTATTATTATTATTATTATTATTATTATTAAAATGGATTAGACTCACCTGAGTGACCAGTTTGTAATGACAAGTGCCAACAGATAAAGTTTGTGGATACAATTCCTGGTTGTTATCTAAACACTGGTTTGTGTGGGCATTTCTCGCCTCATATGAAAAAGAAAATACAAATTATTAACAAAAAAACACAAAGTAACCCCAACCCCCAAATAAAATAACAAGTTAAAGATACAGATCAAATCAACAACAACAACAACACTCCCACAACCCTACCTACCCCCAAACCGTAACAAAATAAACACATAACAAAGAATCAAACAAACATACACTTCATATTGAACCACAGATAACGAAATTCACTAATTCATAAAGTCCGTCCCTGTAAACATTTCATTCACGGTAATACCTTTACACTAAAATTTTAAAAGATATTCTGAAAATGGCTGTCTGGATATGAGTTCTGCAGCGTATCAAATGTCTTGATCTGAGTTCTGCAGCGCATCAACTGTCTTTGTCTGAGTTCAACAACCTATTAACTGTCTTTATCTGAGTTCGGTAGCCTATCAAATGTCTTGATCTGAGTTCAACAGCCTATCAATTGTCTTAATCTGAGTTCTGTAGCCTATCAACTGTCTTTATCTGAGTTCCGCAACCTATCAAGTGTCTTTATCTGAGTTCTGTAGCCTACATCTGAGTTCAGCAGTCTATCAAGTGTCTTTATCTGAGTTCTGTAGCCTATCAACTGACTTGATCTGAGTTCAACAGCCTATCAATTGTCTTAATCTGAGTTCAGCAGCCTATCAACTGTCTTCATCTGAGTTCAACAGCATAGTCAGAATGAAAATTTGGTTACAAAGTCATAGCAACCTATCAGTTAGAATAAAAATTTGGTTACAAGTCGTAGCAGCCTATCAGCTAGAATGAATATTTGCTTACAAATCATAGCAGACTATCAGTTAGAATATAAATCTGGTTACATAGTCATAATTACAATTGATATTCATCACGGTGCAGTAAAAGATAGTGATACGGGTAATGCGTTTAAATTCAATGACGCCAAGCATCTAAAACTCAAATAATCATTACTGAAATTTGGAATGCCGTCAACCTTTATGAACATCTGATGCTGAGCGAGACTTCTTTCCTTTTATGTTTAGAGAATATAATGTTTATGAGATATGATATTCTATCACTGGTAAAAAAAGCTTGTGTAAGGCATAGACGGATGCTACGATCAAATCCGAGACATTACTTACACCAAATACACCAAAGTCATCATAGCAAGCGTGCCAACACATTTTACATGACTTTCCTATTTGAAAAAAGAAAATAAAACCGGAAAAAATGTCCGGAAAACACTTACTGAACCCCATGCGTAGACATTCTGGTTGTAAACCAAAAGATCGGGCCAATGGTGTGTCAAGAAGTAAGAAAATGGTTTACAATGTAGTTTCTTTTTTATTTCAAGTCTTTCTGAAAGATCACCGACATCTAAATCCTAAAAAAAGACAACAAACCATGCATTGCAACGTTACTCCTTTAATCATCGTTATTTATGACAAAATGCAAATCCATGTCTGCAAACTACTTGCATTATATAATTATTTCCAAACAAATGGATGGAATAAGGCACACAACACCCGTCTTAACCTACTTTCATTTTGGAATTATGTCAAAATTATTCCGGATGGAATAAGGCATGCAAAGCCCTAGTTACATTATATGATTATGTCAGAATCATTCCGTATAACTCCTATAAGGGTGGAAAAAGGTACCAATTTTCTATAGGAAATGGTTTGTAATCGATACTGATGATATGCTTACAGATCAATGAATTCTTAATGACTTTGACAGCTTTAAAGCTAAATATGGTCTCAACACGAATTTCCTTGCCTTTCAAGGTATAATTCAGTGTGGAAAGTTCTTATGTAAAATTATATGTTATTGTAATGTAACATTATACGTTGGACTTAACCTTGTTCAAAAATCAAGTTTGTTTTCTATTTGGCCTGAAGTATTGATTTTTTATTTTATTCTGTAAACAACTAATACATAGCTTAAATATTCTCTACGTATACGGCTTTAATATCAAGATCATTATTAAAGAAGTAAATATGTTTATTTGGCTATAGGTCTAGGTTATTGGAATTCCCCTACAATTTACCTGGTGTACCTGACATTGTCCAGGTTATATATTATAATTTTAGTAACAGACTTTCTAATAATAACTATTTTATAAACATTAAGAAGTTTCTAGAAGGTTATATTATTTTAAGTAATGTTTTTATTTAGAAAATGTTAATTGTGACCTGAGGTCAAGTAGAGGGTTCTATAATCTTGTCATTCGTGCTTAAGATCTACCAGAATTAACTGGTATTATTGATGTGTCCAGAACTTCATTTGGAATGGAATTTATTTCTTCAAATTTTCAATTCAAGTGAATTTGTTTTCTGCAAATACAGAATACTCATTAAAAAATAATATTCTTGGACAGAGACATTCAATGGGATATATAGTGAATTAAAACCTGGAATTATATTACTGTGTTTCAACAAAATAATATTAGTGCAAACAACACAATACAGGCCACCACAGAGACATCAGCACCTTCATCGTTGGACTTCATTTGGATTTCTACTAAAGTTTATTCAGAACTTTAAATTATTAGGATTTGTATTTGTAATTCCAGGATAGTTTTGGTATTTAATATCAATATCTCAAGTTCATTTTTTTCATTTTCGCTTGGTATTCTAGGTAAATAAATTATTTTGTTTAATTTTGCTTTTCACTCTTTTTTGTAACTTATTTTAAGAGCATTGACTCGTAACAATATTTATATTTCTCTATTTAAATTGTGCATCAAAGAAAAAGATTGCGTACTATATGCATGTGTGCGTATGTGCTTGCATGTTTGTGTGTTTTCAACACTACATTTATTATCGTTATATTATATTTGATTGTAAGGTGGCTGACGAAATGGTCATCATAACTCGTTGACAATAAAATAAACAAATAACAAATCATGATGGAATAAAGCAGGTAACACGCTGCCTCCAAACTACTTGCAATATAATTATGTCAAAATTAATTCGGATGCTATAAGGCATGGAAAACAGTCTTCAAAGTACTTATACTGAATAATTATGTCAAAATTATTCCAGATGGATGGAACAATTCACATGTTATTGATACTTGAAATCAATCCTTCGTGATTTTATTAACTGTATCAAAACGATTCCTTGTGCAACTTAAGTACTCCAAAATCACTTCATTCATGATAAGCGCACGAATGTTTATAGAACCATTTTGCACAGTTTACAGTTTCAGATAATGTTCAGTCCATATCAATGCAGATTAGTTCTAAAACGGCACGAAAAAATGACCGAATAAAACGTACATGGCAAAACATACCGATAATACAGTAAATGCGCTGAACAATGCCGAATTTGCTGGCAATTCGAAGATAGATTCTTACTTTGTGCAGGAGGATTCCTAAATCATACTAATTGTCATTTTGCGTTGAAAATAGCATGGTTATCAACGAAGTAATAACAACAAATAGGTAATAAGCATGACGTCATACTTGTAATATGTATCACGAATTACAATAGGATGTATATCACAAATATTATGTATAACGAATTACAACAGGATGAATAGCACAAATAGTACGTATAACGAATTAAAATAGGATGTATTGTACAAATAGTATGTATCACGAATTACAATAGAATGTATAACACAAATGGTATGTATCACGAATTGCAATAGGATATATAACACAAATAGTATATATAACAAATTACAATAGGATGCATAGCACAAACAGTATGTATCACGAATTGCAATAGGGTGCATGGCACAAATAGCATGTATCACAAATTACAATGGGATGCATATCACAAATAGTATGCATCACGAATTACAGTGGGAAGCAAAGGATAAACAATAAGCATCACGAATTAAAAGTGCATTCATAGCACAAATAGTTTGTATCACGAATTACAATAGGATTCATAACACAAATAGTATGCATCACCAATTACAATAAGACGTATAGAACAAATAGTATATATATATCATGAATTACAACATGATTCGTATTACAAATAGTATGTATCACGAATAACAATACGGCGCATAGCACAAATAGTATATATAACGAACTACAACAGGGTACGTTATACAAGTAGTATGTATCACGAATGAAAATTGGATTCATAACACAAAGAGAATATGTCACGAATTACAAAAGGGTTCATAGCACAAATAGCATGTGTCACAAATTGCTGTAAGATGTATGGCACAAATAGTATGAATATCTCACGAATGAAAATTGGACGCAGATCACATATAGTATTATCACGAATTGCAATAGCACAAAAAGTATGAATCACGAATTAAAATTGGGTTCGTAGCATAAATAGTATGTATCATGAATTACAAGGGAGTGCATTACAAGGGACCGCACTGATGGCCTAGTAGTTAGAGCGTCTGCCTCGTATGCGGGAGGTCGCGGGTTAGAACTCCGGCCGAGTCATACCAAAGACTTATAAAAATGGCGCTCAGCATTAAGAGGTTAGTGTTAGGGCTGGTTGGCCTGGTGTCAGGATAATGTGACTGGGTGGGACATCATGCTACATGTCTGCGGCAAGATGCCCCAGTGCTAGACATCACTGTAAACTGCCACAATGCAGACATCGTAGCGATATGACTGAAACATTGTTAAAGCTACGTTAAAAATCCAAATCACACACACACACACACACATACACACACACATACACACACACACACTGAGCACAAACAGTAGAACGAATTAAAATGGGATCCATATCACATATAGTATGTATCACGAATTGCAATGGGATGCAAAGTTTGAATAACAATTTCTCGCCTAGATCATAAATTTATTTAAAAGCCTGTTGTTCAGCTACATTTTCTGGCATTGAACTTATTTTCACTTGACTTTTTTTAAAACTACAAGCGATTATTTTGCAAATTTACTATTTTAGAAGAACTTCTAAAACGTATTTCCTATCGTTTTTCAAATCTATGTATTTTCATGGGAATAAATGGGTTGAAACTAAACTAAACCTACTAATTAAATAATTATTACTTAAGGTAAGGGCATAGAGTTAACAATGCGAACTAGGAATGACTGACTTACGTTATCAGTCGCTGTAAACTTATATTACGACGAAAACAATAAGTTGCAGAGGTGTTTTAAAAACATACCCTTCATGATGGCCATGCTTGAAAAGGCCCCGTGAACTCACATTAATTACATACGTCGAGTGTAAAAATTACATACACACTATCGTTTCGGATGGCAGTAGCATTTCTTCTTCCTGTCTGGTGCAACGCCCGCCTGTATTAACAGCTGTAAAGGCGTGCCAGTTGGATACATAGTCTGCTTAGGAGCAAAGCTAAGCGCACTGTATTATATATGTCTCCTACCTGACGCCACATAGGCTTTTGTATTTTTAATGATACTTTGAGTCAAAATTGCGATACTCGGCACACTGCATCTCGCTTCATAATAATTTCTCAGCAGACACATCCGATATAGATACATGAATTCTGTTTCTTTCGTTGTAACAGTAAAGTGTTAATTGTTGAAGTGTTTTGATCAGCTATAGGCTTTTATGAATTCTGCTTCGTCTGAAATGCACACTCTCCAGTACGTTGGTGGCAGCGATTAATCTAAGCATATTTTCGAACAATGAGTCCCACCAAAACTAATGAGTACCAGAAAAATAGAAAAGAGTACCCTTGAAGCATCAGCAGTAAACGATGCTGTTATTCAATGGCATAATGTAATGGATATTCATGTACACATTAAGATACATTAATTTTACTTATTTATAGTACATAATTATTACAACATAGGCATTATTAAGTACAAGATCAACTCCTGCTTTACTTTAATTTTTACTTCATTAATTCACCAGACATTCTTAGATCTCCAGCATTGTAGTACTGAGTTGTAATCAAATGGCACAGTACATAGCTTTACAGCCATCAGTTTGTGCTGAGTCTCAATATTCAGACTGTTTCTGGCTTTATTCGGGATTCTATTCTAGACAGAAAACCCACGCTCACATCCAAGAGTGTGTACTATTAAAGTTAGAGCAGGTGCTGCTAACTTCATCAAGTTTTGAAAGATCCTCTCTGTGGTAGCGGTCAATTAAGTAACAAAGTTTACAAATCACGTCATGTGGGTACTTCTCAGACAGAGCTACTTTCTTAAGGAAAGTCCAGTCTGTGTTTCCCTTAACAGAGTGCTCAATACTTCTATTAGTTTCGCATTATACAGTTTGTGCGTCTCCATAATATGTACACAGTCTGTCAATCTCTTCATCTCCATACGTATCCACTTCTGTTTATGACATCATGCTGATCGGTCGTAGAGCAATAATAGTAAAGCTCGTAATGCTGGAAACTTTGACTTAATATTTTCAACTACTGAGTCAATAAATAGTTTCGTGAATTCTTTGTGATCTGATGATGCTCCTTAAATTTATTGCTCTTCAGGTCTTCCTGGAGCTTTTTCATGTAGGAAGTTTCAAGACTGGATACCTTCTGCAGATCAGCAATACAGACGTCAGTTTTCACCTTCACATGACCATGTCCATATCTTCTTTCTGGAAGAACTGGCTAAGAATGGTTACAGGCGCCGTTGCATCCATCATCATATATGTTGTAGAAATAAAACTTTCCGTACCCATCTTTTTATTGATCTCTCCAGCTTAGTGATTTTTGTGACTGATGTGACTGATTTTAGCCAAGTAGGTAAGCAAGCTACCAAGACTTCTCCATACACCACTAAAGTAACACAACCACTTCACTGAATGGAGCGCCTTCCTGTAAAAACCGCATGTATTACATGCAGTCGAGCCTCTCGTTTACTAATTCCCTTACAATAGTAGAAAAGATCAGTCAGTAGTTGCCGATGCATCTTCATTGGCTCTACTTTAACTGCAGCTTGGGAGGTACACAGTGCCAGCCTGGGAGGTACATTGTGCCCTTACGCATTGGCGGATTTTCCCTTCCCAATGTTGCAGCTGCTCCCTTTTCCTTGCACATCACAGCAGGGTCTTTCTAACCCTAAACTCAATACTTTGTTCATTCGAACACTCTTTTCTGACATTTCTTTCATAATGGATGCAGCAATTCCTTTCCCAGTGGCAAATGAGCATTTAAAGTTGCACACTCTGCAATATTTGCGCACACACGAATAGCCTTTTGCTGTTGGAAATGTCAATGCTCCCATCAGCAAGTATTTTATTACCACGTGAGATTGCTTTATTTTAACAGTTACTGCATTGTTAGCAAACTCTGCTAATGACTCCGTAAGCTTGCAGGCAGTCAATGCAGATTCGTAATTGATATTACTCTTTCTATGAACGTCAATATCATGAACTCCAAATTCATGTAAAAGATTCATAAAGACTTAAATTTGTTCAGTGGGATGTCTTCGTCTGCCATCCATTTAACAGCATTCAGTAAGGCAGTTATAATGATCGTGTTTGGAGGTTGTAGATTGCACGATTGAAATGGGTAACCAATAAGTTAGAATTGATATTAGTTGTTGATTCAAGATCTTTTGTAGTAGTAGAAGGGTGTTTGTGTAAGCAAATTATGATACTTCTGTCTATTATTAAAGCGTTATTCGTTTAAGGAGAAATATATATGCTGCAACAATCCTAGGATGTGTACTATTGGTATTTGCGTCTCATTTTATAGCTTTGTTAGATTGTACTGAATATTTGTTGATTATGTTAAGTAAGAGTTGGGAAGGGATTATTTAACCCAAGTAATGAGCCAGTTTCTAGGAGCAGATGTCATAACGTACATTATTCATGAGACTTACGGTAGCATAATTAGTTTCGTAAATAGGACCATCACTGATTTCGTAGCATATGGAATTCAAGGGATCTTTCCATGTATGTGTTTAGAAATTTGAGATAGGAATAATTTGGTGTTTTGGGTGCTTGAGTCATGCATTTTGGTGAGTGACATGAAATACAGATCTACGCCTTAGAAAAGCATACTGATAAATCATCACGAGTGAAACAAGAAAAACCATGAAAGTGTTAAATTAGAGTTTCCTGAATGTGTGGTTTTTGATTAGAGAAAACTTATTTGTGGCATACGCGCGTTTAAGAACCCTGCAGTTGACAACTACTGTTGTCCTGTGGTCCATGGAAACATCGACCTCCAGCTAACCTTACGCAGGTGTTGTTTAATTGGCTCTGAAGTGAGACCCCTTAAAGTGTTACAGTACCACTCAAGATTAAAACATAATAATTATAATATTAAACAATTTTCCCTTCTTTTTATATCTTTTCATTTTTTTTCCCTTCTTTTTCCATCAAAACAACTGCTGTGCTCGTGGCAATCCTTCATCGATCATTCTCAAAACTTGCAGTTTTCCGGTTACGTTTATCTGGTGTAGGGGAGATTCGCAAGCGCACACGATCAGACAGTATAGTAATATATTTTACCCTTCTTATCTCGTGTTTGATAATTTCATAAACGAATTCTGGTAAACTTGCATAAGAAGCTGACAAAAATTACCTTCATTTCTGGAAAATGGTCATAGACAAATATTTTGTACTCCGGTTCCATCCACACTTCTATAGCACGCTTATAGTTGTACGCTAATATCTTACTTCTTCCGCCAGGAAATGAGTACGGCTGGGACCTGGCTATGTGACCAATATGAGAGCAAGGGACATGGATGAGGTGTCCACCGCACAAAGTAATCTGTAATTAATATAGAGCTGATTTATACTGGCTTGATCCTGACTGTCTTCATGTGCTGTAGCATCTGTTTAAAATGAAACCATCTTGTATATGAAGCGAACTGATTAGGTATATTGTGCCAAGTTACCAGATATTTTTTTTTTATCTCTTTGAAGGTAATTGGCCATAGGCAACTAAAATCCCAGGGAGGTAAGCAAGAGAAACGTGGGTTAAATTTAATCCCAGTAACGATATAATCACATTATATAGAATACCGATTTGATAAAGAAATGTGACCTGCTATGAGCAAAAATTTTTATTTTCACCTCCATCTTGCAGCAAGGATACGATTAATAGCATGTAGAGTTTCATGTGAAATTCTGAACGAAATATACTTCGCGCCTACTCGTGAACTGATAGACTACGGTGTAACTTAGACACGTGCTGTATGAACATGATTCAGATAGTAATTAGTAAGCAAAAGTTCGAAACATTTGCGCTTGAATGATATTTTCTTCTATTTATGTTCCTGAATATTTATTTTTGATTTGCATTTTTTAACACACAGTATTGAAAGGAACATAGCAGCAGTTTTCGTCAGTAGAAAAGATACAAAACTTCGGACTTAATTACTGTTATCGTTCCCTGAATTTCCTGATAATCTCAAAGTTAAAATAATTATTGTAAAAAAAAACAATCATCATTGATCGAAATATACGTCTTTATTATATTAGCATCGATACCACTTTATTCTTAAAGTTTGTTTCTAGTATCTAGGCCAACGGCACCTACGCCGATTTTCTCTAGCCGACTGTTCATCTTTGGAATGTGGGCTTCATTTTCTATTATTTATGTTTCTCAGTTTTATTCGCCATCAGAGTAAATAAAAAGGGATAAAGCCATGCCATTCACCTCTTCGTATGAGCCAGACAGCGGTTTCCTATGTGTGAATGACAGTGGGGTTTTTTATGTGACAAAGTCATTGAGTCAACATTTTCCAGCATTCCTATATGCAAATGCTGATGTTTTCCAGTGTACAACACCGAGGAGAATAGCTCTATCTTTCATCACGTGACTGCTGTCTTTCATCACATGAACTTCTAATGACAGCATAATGCACATGAACTGCCAAAAACGCCCCTATTTCAACCATCACTTGAGCGTTTTTCGCAGTACTCAAGATATTCATTATTTGCAACACATTTTTCGAGTCCCACAAAGTGCAGCGTTTGACGTTAGTGTATCACCAATTTGACGTTATATATATATATATATATATATATATATATATATATATATATATATATATATATATATATATATATATATATATATATATCTCCTGTAACATGATTTCGAGTCGAAAAAGCAGTTGTCGCAAATGGTTTGTTTCATTTGGTTTTTATTCAAATTCACCTTCTGATTATTATTTATGAAAGGCAATTGATTCTAGATAAAAACTGACTCGGGAACTATATTATTATTTTTATCAGTCTGGTTTGTTGGTTTGTTTGTAGAGATAAGAGTGGGCAGTTTTTACCTGTTCACATTGTATCAATGCACAAGATATCTTCAGTACACATTTCGGACGCGGTGTATTGTCACCACCTCTGCAGTCTTGACTACTATTATTTTACCACTAATATACTTTTACCTGGACAATTCTATAAGACCTTAGGTTGTTTTTTTTTTAAATAGGAAAATAAACCGGAGAAAGGAATATAATTTCAATTTTGCTGCTGAGAATTTTAGCACCCAGGAAAAAATTTGCATATATTAAACTTTCTTAGAAAATTTTCTAAACAATTTTATGTCAAACCCTCGATTAATCTTCATTATGATTTGAATTATGATTTGATTATTGATATAATTTATGATTTTATTTGAATTATGATTTGATTATTGATTTAATTTATGATTTAATTTGAATCATGATTTGATTATTGATTTAATTTATGATTTAATTTGAATCATGATTTGATTATTGATTTAATTTATGATTTAATTTGAATTATGATTTGAATTATGATTCGAATTATGATTTGATTATTGATTTAATTTATGTCTAGAATACGCTGATAATAAGAAATACAACTGAGTTTGAATAATATAGGATTTTTTCCCACAATGTTATCATACGAACTAGACCATACTAGGCACCTGATTGCTGTAGGTGAAAACTTGAATATTATAATTCAATGTGCTTTACAATTCTCCAATTTTGTTATCAATGAATTTCTCAGAATGAATCTTTGAAGCTCTATGGAATACATATTAACCAAATTTACAGTAAGTATTTAGGCCTGAAATAAAATTTGAAGGGTACATTTTTCATTATGATAACATTATTCGAAAGTAATACCATATTTAAACCAAGATAAAGCATACCAAATTTAAACCAAGATAAAGCATACCCTCCAAGCCATCTCAAGATTTTCACCGCCCCACACCTTCATAGCCTCATCATAAGCTCCGATTTCCCGGAAGTAGCTGCTGTCAATGGCATAAGCGGCCCCTACCATAACTGTTCCACTGAGACGTAAATGATAACAAGAATTAATATCTCTAATTTACAAAGTACATTACTATTAGGAAACGATACTGCGAAACTTAATACATTAAGACTTATGCATCTTTGAAAGTTAATAGTGAGAAGTCTAAAACAGTTTTGTAAATTCTGCAAATTCATTATAAATAATCTTTATATTCGGCGTTTGCATTTGTGGCAGTAAACTTGTACTCCGTAATTACAGAATTAAAATAATGAAAATAATGAGTGCAAACAAAAATTAATGTTGTTTGTGACTTTTTCATATAAATGGAAGTAGGAAGATAAAAATAAATATTTTGATTCATATTCATATTTACGGACGAATCTCTTCTGGAGTTCTCCCTATTTCGTCTTTTCTGAAAATAGTCTCGAAAAACAAGAGACGCCAGTCAAAACCGTATTTAATTATATGGCCTTTCCTATATTTATACTCCAAGGAATCAAGCTGGATGTAGTCTAAAACTCCCATAGCAACTGCCTTCCGGTCTTTCTTTATTTCCGCGAGGAGAGGTTGTAGCCTAACAAAAAAAGGAAAAGCAGTTGCAGATAAACCTAGAAGACAGTAACACCTACCTGTCCAAATAGTCATTTTTATATATTCCCTTACACAAAAATACGTTTAGACTACAACCTATTTTAAGCAAGAGTCATTTTTTAAGGCACATTTTTTATTTAATTGGTTATGTCTTATAAGCATATGATGTGCAATATTAATACATGAGTCCATAATGCAATCATTTGAGTATGCGGATCTATTTATTTGGATAGCATTCACTATTTGTTCGACTTATGGGTCAATCTAGTTTTCGCATGGTACAAAAGGCATCGTTTTAATGACGGTAGCATAATTTTTTTCTCTTAAAGATTGAGTCACCAAAAAGTGATTTACGGAGAGTTCCTTCATCCAACCAGAGTGTCCTTTCACGTGTACGTGTATTTTCAAGTGTCGCGGATTTCGTGTCAGAAATGTGTGCCTTCAAGTGTCGCTGATTACATGTCATCATCATTTTGATCAATATTCTCGTCACATTTTCGAATTTACATTCAATTTACTACTGTCCATGTGAACTTCTTGTTATGAGGAAACAAATAAATTATGTTTCAAGTTGAAAAGGATGATATATTGCGATTGTCCAAAGACCCTTCACAGTTTCTCGATCTGTCACTGGTGTACAGTCATCAAATGGTATAAGGGTATAATCGTGCGACAGTTTGTTGGAAGTTGCAGTTGTGTAAGTCGGTAAACGCTGTATTTACTTATGCTGTTCCTTACAATATTTTTGGCAACAAAACACAGAGTATGTTTTCCTTTAGACGATACCTATGAAACATTTTGAAGGTAAAGTAAACAATTGAAAATGTGCATACCCCCATAGTATCGTCTCCTATTTAACAAAGAGTAACGTGTAAATAGGTCTCCAATTTAACACAGAGCGCAATGAAGAGACTCTGCAGCAACACAAGTACGAGTATTTTGCATCATTTTTAATTTCAGAGTTTTCTTCTTTGTAGGAGTTTTTACAGATATACTCGAAAATCACATGTTCGTTTATTACTTTCATTTTCGCTTAAGCTTTCATACAATGGACATCACCCGGCGCTCCATGGGTCACCATCTTCTATTTCCATGAAATTGTTTTCCATGTGTACATCTCTGTAAATGAAAATTTCAGTGAAAAAAGTCTATTACTTATAAAGATAAGGCCATTTTTGTTTTATCTGCAAAATTCATCGACTTACAACGGAGGTTTTCAAATGCTTGTAACATTTGATTACACAGATATCTGGGTGAAATTTACTATACCAAATGTTTGTAACATGGGGAATCTGAATATGTGCTGGGATTTTCAATATCTAAGAGCAGCAGACAGGGTGATCAGACCACTTTGATAGAAGGGTCCGTTCGCAAAAATAAAGGTTCCTACGAAGGCTGAAAATAAGGTCAATAACGCTAAACCGAAGCCTCTGACCGAGCGCATTTCCATACGGGGGAAAACAGACCGCAATAACGTCAAATCGTGTGGGTTAGCTCATTTTTGTTACTCCATCGTTGACTTATTTGTTTCAAATTTTAGGCGTGTTCGTTTGCCTGCCGCCCACTCACTGTTGGTCGTCACCCTCTCTGCTGTTGCAATTAAAGCATTATTATATCAATAATGGAATCTCATACAGCTAAACTAGCTCGACAGCGACTAGAGGCAATTAAAAAATATCTACTTGTCAGTGATTCTGTCAAACAAAAATTACAAGCACGTCAGGAGTCTCAGGTGGAATTTGTAGAAGGTACAGAACAGTTATTTTAACCGGTTACAACGCTACCAAAGATCTTCTTCCCACGTTAGAGAAAACTGCTAAAGCAACTGGAAAGATAGCAGAAAGAACTAAGAAAACAAAAAAGATTCTACGAGAACTTCCGGTTAAAATGGCTGCTGCTCAACCAATGCAAGAAATACTTGAGGGTATTGAGAAAGCTCGTGCTAAAATAGGTGATATAAAGGATCGTATACCAGAAACAGAATCAGAACCAGAACAAGCAAGAGCCAAGATTGATGTGAATGATAAATTTAAGGAAGAAAGTATTAAGTATATCAAAAGTCTTGACAACGGGAAAGGGTTACCTAAGTTTGCCGCCTTAAGTTTTGATCAGAGAAAAAACTTTTGAAACCAGAGTACGCTGATGATGTTATAGGTCGTGAAGCTTGGTACAGATGGATATATCGTACATACTACGACGCTGATCAGGCCCGAAGTAGTGATACAAGATATATTGCATTTAGTAGTGGAATAGATAACTATTTTTCAGAATTACAACAACGACAACAACTACAAAAACAACAACAAAAACAACCAGTCGAAACAATAAGCGAGGAACAAACACGGCAAGACGCCCCAAGTGCAACTGGAAGCGGTATTAGTACTCGAGGAAGTGGTCTTATTACTTGTCCCGATAATGTTCTTGCCGATGTTGAACGATTAGAAATTTTAATTGGTGGAAAACGAGCCGGTAATAATTCCCCAGAAATCATTAACGAGATAACATCAATTTGTCAACGATTATTTACAGTAGGTATAATGGATATTAATGTTTATCGGTATCTCATCGATGAAATTGTTGATGATTATCACCGTGATTGATGCAATTAGATACAATGACTATAATAAGATGATCATACATGATGACCATGGCATGACCATGGTCAGGGTGATAAGTTCACGATTACCAACCTATAAAGCGTTCTACGGTGGTGGACTCGGTGATGTTGTTCAGGGTCTATTCAGACGGATAGCCCCTAAAGTAATACCAATTGCAAAGCAACTAGGAATGAAAGCTATTGATGTTGTTGGTGATAAAGGTAATGGTGCTGTTGGTGATGTTGCCAGCAAAGCATTCTCAGCAATCAAAGATAGACTAGCACGCTTGATACGAAGAAAATCTCAACCAGTAAAATTACCTAGCACTGAAATTATGCCTGCAAATGTTGGTAAAATAATAAATCAAGCTGCAAATCAAAAACTAGCAGAGTTAGCTGCCAACACTAATGGTGTTGAGAAAGAAAAAATATAACTGCTAGTCTGATAGCGGGAAGTGGTCTTCATGTTAGACGATAAGCAAATATAATAAAGATGTTCAAACGTGTATCTGATCCCGCATTTGACATGGATGCACCAGTACTCAAAGATGAGTCTGTGCTTGATTATCAATATTATTCTTATGACACACGACAGCCAAATCAGCGTGGGCGAATTGAGCTGCAAGTTCAGGATCCAAGTAGATATTTCTTACGTGCTGAAGCATTTATTGAAGTAGAAGGTGAAATTTTTAAAACAGATAATTCTGAATATGGAGCTGATGTTAAGGTTGCTTTTGTTAATAATGGCATTCTGGCGTTGTTCGACAGTGCTACGTATATTATCGACAGAAGAAATATTGAATCAATTCAGAAAGACGTCGACGTTGCCACGACGATACTTGGCCTTGCAAGATACAGCGATGATTATTCAAGATCAGTTGGTCCGTCAATGATGTTTGCAAAGGATACAACGAATCATCCAGAAAGCACTAATATAACTACAGGTAGAGTAAGAAATGCTGCAGGAGACGCACAAACTGATGCAGTAATATCAATGAATGCAGATTTCAACTTAGGATTCTCAGCACGTCGATCAATGCTGAAAGGTGGAAGTAGAAGATTTTCATGTGCAATTCCACTGTCACATATACTTGGATTTTGTAGAAATGTCAGAGATGTTATTTTCGGAGCCAAGCATACAGTTGTACTTGTAAGAAAAGCTACTGACGATAATTCAATCTGGCGACCTGCTGGTGATGCTGGTAAAGTATTACTGCCAAAACTTTCATTATGGATGGCAGTAATGTGCTGAGATTTTCAAATTCGCTGAAGAACAACGGTTACTTTCTTTTCATGGATCAAGGCGGTAAATCGACATTATTATGGCTGACAACAACTACAGATGCTATTCAAATTACAATTAATGGTTTATTTACATGGCAGATAGCATCATAACAAGGTGTCCTTGCAACTCGACATATATTTGTTGCTTTCCAAAATACTGAACGAACAAACTCACAAACACATAGTATAATGATATTTGACCCGCTTGGGGTTAGTGAGGTTTCGGTCCGAATAAATGGACATCAGGAACCAGCTGAGGATATATTATTGAATTTTGAAAGTAATCATGTAGAACGTGCGTATCATCGTTTGATGAAATTTATGGGGCGTGATCAAAATATTGATTCTGGTTTACAAATATCACAGCTAGATTTTACAACTATGTATCCAATCTATTATTTCTCACTGGTACATTTTGATTTATTTAGGCAATCTGTCGTTGATATACACTTTCGAGCTCGTGTTGCAAGAGGAAAAATTGATAATTACAGAGCAATCGCTCTCATACTCTCAGATAAAACAATGCTACTTGAAGGTGTTCCTGGACGAATGAGAGTCATTGATGCCCCAGTAGAAAACATGTAAATGGATTGCTCGCGATCAGTAATTAAATCGCCCGTGATATAATGTCATATCATCATGTTAGTGTCAGTCTGACTCATTATCAGATTAAAAAGCTACAATCAACATCAAAAGAGAACTGTAGAATAAAAATATCAATAAAAAAGAACAAATCAAAGGTGGTTCAAATAAATTATCACTGACAGAACGTCAACTCAAGCACTTCGATGAAGCTAAACGATCAAAGAAAGGCATACGATTTAATCTTTCTGCAGGTGTCATTAAAGACATTGCTAAGACGGGTGGTATATTTCCACTTCTCGCAGCTATAATAGCGTTGATAGCCGCTGCAGCCCCAGCTGTTGCAAAAGCAGCTGCACTTGGCGCTGTTGGAACTGCTGATAGGATGGCACTAAAGAAAGCAACAGGAATAGGAATCCAAAAAAGGAAAGGGTTTAAGGCTGCCAGGGACCCCACATTCGTCGTACGTGAAGGGTTTAAGACTGCCAGGGTTTAAGACTTAAAGGGTTTAAGACTGCCAGGGACACTTCGTTGATTAACCCCATGTCCAATTTTGATTTACTTGATGCTGCTAAAAAACTAAACATCAAAAACTTCAGAGGTGTTTTTATGCGTGATCAATTACCGCACAAACCAAACAATATTGAAACTGGTATCATTAATCTCGATAAAAACTCTGGTCCAGGTGCTCATTGGGTTACATACGCGATTGATCCACGCGGAATTGTTTTTGTCGATTCTTTTGGGCTGGCACCACCAAAAGAATTTTTAATTGTTAATGATCTCAATACACCAATCTGGTATTTAACATTACCAACACAAAAATTAACTGATCCGCCGATATGCGGCCGTGAAGTGCTCGCTGTACTCGATGCTGTATCATCATCAAGAACACCACCTCATAAAGTTGTACATGAATATACCGTTTTAAATAATCGCTAATTGTATAATGGTTGATGTTTATGGAAAGCCCTCTACCAAAGACAAGAAAAAAAGATGACATCAATTTATCTAAGTATGCTACCAAAGACGATCTTGCTGATATTATGAACCTATCTGGAGTTGACCGGGATGAAGTTGTTATTTTTCAGGATAAATACGGTGTTTTAAAGACGAGTAATATTAAGTGGATCGACATAATTCATAGAGTTCTCGGTACTACCACGGATAATATTCCAGTATTTACTGACGGCAGTAAAATCAGAGTCAAATGTGTCAATCGCAACTATCAGAGATGAAATTAAAAAAAGTGTTGCTGATCGTTTAAAATCCACCCGTGATACAAGGACAGGTGCATTCAACATGAATGGAAATAAAATCGTTGTTACACAGTATCATCAGGATCATCAATATGGTCACAGCAAAATAACACTATCAAATATACCACGGAAATCACTGGTGTGTATAGGCTGTCCGTGTTCAGCGCTGCAAAATTTAGGATATTTACCACATTTCCATGGCGTCATTCAACCGATAATTTTTCTGGAACCGTGTCTTTTGTGTTAAATAAAGATACCGAAGAAATATTTATGCTGGAACCATCTGATAAAAAAATTAATCGCAGCGTCCTACTGGTGGTGTCTGGAATTTGTAGCCGCAACATCTCAATTAATTACTTAATAAAGAGCATATATGTCGGCAAGCAAATACAGATATGAACAAGTGTGTTTGTTACAGACCCAACTGAAAAATATCATAGATGAGTATACAGTAAAATTAAAACAAAATATCGCAGACGTGTCGTTATTACTGATATAATTGTTTATTCTGCATCTGTCGTAGTCGCTGAAATCGGTGTATTACTATCAGCAGTAACAATGGCATCGCCAGCAGTTGTAACAATTTGTGTTTCAACCACAACAACAATTGCTGATATTCTTAATATAATTACAAAAAAGATATCTACGTGTGCCGCTGATGAATTGCATGAATATCAAATGTTACTCTCAGCGGCAACACAAGCACACGCCAAATTATCATCAGGTCTTAGCGACGGGATAATATCAGATCAGGAATTCGCAGAAATACTCCTGATTTACGAATCAGGAATTTCCAGTTACTCAAAGACAGAGTTACCTTGATTTAAAATCCTGATTTATAAATAATGTCAACGCGGTACGAAGTACACCACGAATTACTACAACAAATCGCCACTAATACAGCACCGCAGAAAACTACAATGATATCAGCGAGTTCAACCAGTCCTGAATTCAGCGTTAATTTCCCATCTGCAATTCCAGTCAGCGAAATAGCACTAGCACAATTACGAGTTTATCACAGTTGGCTAAATATCAGATCAAAGCCGTTTGGTGGACTACAACCAAATAATTCATTAGTATTTGCAAATAAAAATAAAACCGATAGAACCCCAGACTAGCAAGTAGTCAGTATTCCCAGGGGCAGTTATCAAATCGAACAGATCAATGATGAATTCCAACTCCGGATTAAATCTATAACAGGCAAAGAATCCAAGATAGCCATTACTGTTCACGAACCAACGTTATCTGCGGTGATTGAAGTAAATTCTTCTGATTATGCTGTAGACATTTATCAATTATCGATTAGAACCGTACTAGGTTAGCCTGATGTTGTGCCGGTTTATGTAGGACCACCAAAACCTACCAAAGGTGAATTTCTTTCACTGAAGCAATCATTTACAAATATTCCAAAATATCGAAAACAAGAACCGTGGACACATTTTAACAGACACGAATACGTCAATAAAAGTGACGGTAAAAGGTTTCCTCGAATAACAAATCTCTTATAACGTTTTGAGGAGCTATACCTCCCGAGACGAAATTTTGGATTCATTCCAGTAGAAAAAATATTAAATGTAGATTTTATTAAATCATTCACAGATGCAATCGAGCCTGAATTTGTTCGGACATACAGTAATATAATAAATCTGTTTGCTTCTATAACTCAAAATTGCGATGAAGATGTAAAACAACAAATCATCGAAAATATTATTCATCTAACGCATGTTATCTTGGACCTGAAACATGTTAATAAAGTTATCATTAGAAATGTAAAATCCGACAATGAATTGAAACAATTATTTGTTAAACATTATAAAAAATCAGTCGATGAACAGAGCGATGATGTACTTTTACCTGAACTTGAGTTCGATACAGGAAAAACAATCGGCGAAATCGTCGATGATAATTTTCCAAAAGTTATGGAGGCATGGAGAAAAATAGGTCCCTCACCAACTATTCTCAAATACAATAACGATCCATACGGTGATGCCCGCCATGTTTCACCATACATTATAAATATAACATCAATGATCGCTGTCAAGATTGTTTGTGACGTCATTAATGGCAGTTATCAAGTAGATCTTGAAAAATCCAACCAGGCTCAGCAAGGATACGTTTTATATACATTTACACCAAAAGTCCCACCAGGATATTTGATTGTATCAGAACCATTTAACCCTGTTTATCTGAGATGTCATAATCCACTATTATCAAGGACACATTTCAAACTTACTGACCAGGCTGGACGTTTGTTGGACTTGAGAGGAGAATAGTAGAACACCAGGAAAAAATGTCAAATAAATTATCTGAATCTGGTTCTGAATAAATATTATTATAATCTGAATCTGAATAAATATTATTATCTGATTCTGAGTAAATATTATTATAATTTGATTCTGAATAAATATTATTATCAGAATAAAAATAAACCTGGTTCTGAGTAAACATTATTATCAGAATAAAAATAAATATTATTATCAGAATAAAATAAATCTGATTCTGAATATAATCTGATTCTGACTAAATAGAATCTGAATAAAAATAAATAAATATTTTTTGTACTGTAGTCAAATATAAATCACTCCCCTTTGACTGTCAAAGGTTTTGCCACAATCACGATAACACTGTTAGTTTCGCTGTCACTACAGTCACTGGTGACAGCGCCTTCACTTTCACAATTATCACTGATATCAAAAGCAGACATAGCCTCTCTCAGTTTTCTTATACAAGCGTTCACAATTGTTTTTGTTTCGTATTCGTGAGGCAATTCTGATCTAATTTTTTCAATTGCGTGTGCGAGGGGAACAAATAGTCTGACCTGCGTATCTGTAACTATTGCCAAGGATTGTATCATTGCTTGTTGAATCATCTTTATAAATCTATAATCAGCTGGTAGTGTATATTTGTGCTCAGATGTTTGTTGTTGTAATGATTCAAAATCACAAATAATTTTTTCAGGATTAAGTTTATCAGATATTTTTATACCGTCATGTTGTAATTTTGTAATCGCAGAAAAAAAATAGCATTAATATTTTCAGAATTCACTATATGCTAAATATTTGTTTAAAAAAAAAATTTACACAACAGATATTTACAATTTTACGTCCAACAGACAAGCACAGACACAACAATGAATGTTTTACTTACCTGCTTGCTCCAGCGAATACACCTGCAGAATGACCACGAAGAAAATTTCTGGCTGCTTTTTATAGCGTTATAACTCCTACGCGGAATTTCCATTACGTATATTTCTAGAACAGTTTGGGGATTTCCATTACATAATTTTCTAGAACTATCTGGGAATTTCTAGAACAGGGATTATGTAGACTTACGCCAGTGACGATAGAGGCCTCAATACGTAATTTTCTAGAACAGTCTGGGAATTTCCATTTGGAAATTCCGCGTAGGCGTTATAATGCTATAAAAGGCAGCCCGATTTTTCCTCGCAGTCATTCTGCAGGCGTGTTCGTTGGAGTAAGCAGGTAAGTAAAACATTTCTTGAACTTAGTGTGAACTATTGCCTGACAGACTGGAAAAATATTTTTTGTAGGTCCTCGCCATGATACTAAATATTTCTATTCTGTCTTCTTCACCACGTAGATCTATTAGTGCGATTGCTCCTCAAGTAAGCATTTGCATGACTCGAAAATATTCTGAATTTATCAGGAAAAGTCAAAAAGTGTAAGTGTTACTCCACTGACAGACAGTTAAGTTAATGAATTATGACACAACAAAAATAATCGTGTATTACGCAATAACAAGTGGGACAACTCTAGCGGAGAAAGCGTTTGCTTGACGGAGTTATCTAACTTCATGTGTGTGTGATACCGAAATTTGATTTTATGTTTGAATTTCTTGGGAAATGTGATCAATATATATATATTATTTGCAACAGAGTGTATTGAAGCACGGCAAATGCCAAAATATTTGCCAGCTATATTAGTCAAAGGAAATATTATTTATTCGCCTGTCTCTACGTTTGTGGATACAACTGACCTAGGAGATTTACAATTACTGCCAGTACCTCCACGTGCAATATTCTGACTTTGTGTAATAGCTTGCAAATTACATAAGAGTTATTTTTCGGATTTGGATCAATATGATCGATCACAAGTCCGTCTTCGATTACTTCAAGAAAACATTCGTACACAAGTCTATGAGATAAATTACATTTTTTCAGCAGTGAATATGAGATACCCAGTATTAATGACAGTTTACAATGTGATGTTGGGGTTAGAGGAGAAACTCGGTTGTGTGTACAGTGCGGTGGTAAACACCGTTTTGGTCCTAGACTTCCTCTGCGAACACTTTGCATGTGGCATCCACAGAATTCATTTACGCAGATCTTTTTACAAAGAACTGTATAACATATCATAAGGCGCCTGTATTTATTTGTATTTGCTTTAATAATAATATGGAGGAGTTTGAGAGATTATCGGTAATTAAGCCCTCTAAAGCCAGATTTGATCTTGAAAAACTGCCAAAATCTAAATTTAGTTTTTCGATGCGAGTTCTCGCTTTAGCGAATAGGGATATAACTGATCGTGTCCATGAACCCAAGAAGGAATTTCGCGACGATGGCGCGGCTCATGTGTGGTCAACATTTAGAATTATTGATATTATCGATACTAGAATGAATGACGAGCGAGCAGCAAAAATTTTTAAATATCTCGACAATCAAAGATATTTTATTCTAATCAATTTATTGTACAGACAGACGACGACACTTGGATTATCCGTGACAAACGTGACCCTGTCCGACTTCACACTGGAAATAATATTGCCAGGTTAAATAAAAATTCCAAACCAGGAATATTGACTGGTATTGATAAACCATATTATGAACGAGAGTATCCTGTGACTGCAGTTGTTTATGCTGTGTATCCGCTAAATGATAAACCTAGTATTGATGATCTAAAACCGATGAAACTGTCATCATTTACTTCGTCAAGGCTAAATTGTGTAGCTGAGCAAAGTTACAGAACACTTTACAAACGCGACGCGTGGAAAAGCTTTAAGTGATTTACGATGTAAAAAATAACTGAATGGGCAGAAACAGTTAAAGATACCGGAGAGCGTCTATCAACGATGTTGCTGAGTTAGGAAAAAGATTGAAGTTCCCAATAACAGTGAAAACACTAACCGGAGAGATTTTATACAAATTGAAATATGAATCAAGGGGAGCTTCGATAGAAATTATTGATCATAACGCACAGCGTGGAATTCGGACATAACAATATTTGCACAAAGTCGAACTGTTAAATTATATAATGGTGATATATTTGATTTTATCAAAAATATCAGTAACAGTGACCCTGTATCCGTGTGGTTATTTCCAAGTTCAGAATCTGTGAATTATGATCAGTTTGTAAGGTCTAATGGCGATATTTATGAATTTCTCCACGACGAAATGAAAAATCTTGCGTTGAAATACACGAACGATAACGATGTTATCGAACAATTACTGAATAATTGTTTTACCGTTCCATCGTGGAAACCGACAAGATCGGAATTTCTTGTTGATGCCCAGCGCAGTTGTGTCGAATACGAACACGGCGGATTATGGAAAACTAAATACGATTATAGCGACGTTATCTCAGTTGATATGGTAGCATGTTATCCTGGAAGTTTTCTTGGATGCGGAGCGTGTTCTGAGCATTTCAAAAGATTTTGGACAAGCAACACACGAGATAACCGGAGTTGCGATAAATGGATCCTTACCAGATTTTGATCTGACTGGATTTGCATGTATAGAGTCATTGGAGTTTGCACAAAATCTCCATCAGATTGTTATGTGTGGTTTGGAAGGCATTTTTCAGAAAAATATTGGGTTTCAATAGTTTTATTACGATACATGCTTGATGTAAATATATTGATATCGTTGAAATTAAATGATGCAATTATATCATATCGTCCGCAGAAACAAGTTTGGTTGCCACAACAAAAGAAATATTCTGATGATGAAAATCCTTATATGATTGATTATGAAAATAAAGTTGCAAAGGATCTTGGTAGAAAAATCATATAGTTCATGTGATCATAAACGACATTGTACAAGATTAATTATGACGATGCTGAACTCGATTTTATAATTGCTGATACAACAGGGAAAAACACATTTATGAGTCGAAGTAATGCTTGTTTGTCGGACGGCTCTAAATTAGGTACAATTGTGAGCTATATTGATGGTGAATCACCGCAGTTTACTAATTTAAGATCTTCGATGCTCGCGTACGTTTCGATAAATTTATTATCGATGATAAACAGATTTCCTCTGAGTGCGGTTAGGGTTGCCACAGATTCATTTTATATAAATAAACAAATACGCAGAATTTATAGAACAATTACATATCGCCGCTGATGCATCATGGGGCGAATGGAGGATAAAACGAGAAAATATAATTAGGTATTCTGAATCTGCCAACGTTGAAATTAAGGAAATATATTACAAGAATAATAATCAAATATAAAAATCATCAGCACCATTTGTATATGATCCTGTGGCCAGACATAAAACAGTTTATCTCAAAGGGTGTGGTGGTTCTGGTAAAACAACGCGTGCGATTGAATTATTTCGGAATTTTGATATGGTTGTTTTGACACCTACACATAAACTCCCCAGAGAAATGAACGAACGAGGGGTGAGATCTCAAACTTATCATAGTTTCTTTAGATGGTTTGAAGACGCATGGACTCCTGAATGAATGGGTGAAAAATACGTTCCTGGAATTATTATCTGTGATGAAATATGTACGGTATCGTTGGAAATATTAAAAATGTTTCTTGATTGGTTATTGACGAAAAATACTGCTGTGATAATGTGTGGTGATCATGGTCAACCACCGCCTTTGTTGGACAGTCTCCACATGAATGGTTAAAAATGTTTGTAGATTATTATTAGGAGATAACTGATGATCATAGAGCTATTGATGAACCACTGAAAGAATATAAAAAGTTAATCAGACTTCAACCAGATACAATACAGTGTGAGATAATGCATGAAGTAATTTCAGAAACTCTTATGAATGATTTTTGGAATTTGCGGAGGCCAGTTGATTTGATAGTTGCAAGTGGAAAGATAGTTCGTGATAGACTTCAACAACAATTTATGTTACATAAAGAAAAGTTTTCAAATCTACCTGTACCATTGTGTTATCGCCCAGCAGATACACGAAGACAGAATATTGAAGTTCAGATTCAAGGAACTGATGAAAAACAAAATCTTGTTCTAAATAATATTGTTTTAGTTCCTGTTGATGTTGTTGAGAGCGCGTTAATGATGGAAAAAACTCCATGGACACTAGGATACGCTATAACGATTCATTCGTCACAAGGCTTAACTATTTCTGATACAAATATCTGGATTATTATTTTTGATACAAACATTTGGATTATTGATGATCGGATGGAATGGTCAAATTTAGTTTATCTCGAAGTATCTCGAGTCAGAAGAATATCTCAGCTGCGAATGGTTGTCGTAGATTTCACCGACACCGATGATGTAGTTAACGACAAAGTTGTCAAGAAAAAATTATCTGGTTATAAACAATGTGACAAAAAAAAAATAAAAAAAAATAAAACGGACTTTAATCTCGACGTTGAATTTATTATGACACTGAAACAACGACAGAATAATCATTGTGCAAGTTGTAACTGTAATATGTTGTGGCAGTATTCGAATAATCATCCAAGACAGTTTACCATTGATAGAATTAATAGTACTCTCGGTCACACACGCAAAAATGTGACGCTGACCTGTCTTGAGTGCAATCGACGTCAAGGAGCCAGTTTACAAAAGTGAACTCGGTGGTAATTGTGTATCCTCAGGAATTACTTGTAATTGTTCACGTACAAATCCACGCTGAGGAGCAGTGGAATCTAGTCTGTAGATTGCAGGTCTATCTGTGAATCTAACCACGCTAGAAAATATATGTGTGGTCACACTCCAAATAGGATCAGTTGTTCTTTTTTTACCCCCTTCAAGTTCACCAGCTTCATATGAATATCTTACAGTCACATTACCTAACACTGGTTGTTTTGAAAAGTCATGTCGTTGTATTGGTATATGGTTTTGTTTGTGATTGCAGTAATGGGATTCATGGCAGTTGCACGAGTAATTTCATTATTTAACGCAGCTATCACACTTGGTAATCTTGCAACACATTCACGAGATCTCTTGTCTGTGGATATTTCCTTTGCATACTGGTATCCAAATAACCGCTCAGCAAGTGTTCGATTAAATCGTTCAACGATTGCCTGATCATGATGAATTGCGGTATGTCCTCGTTTGATTTTGACCTTATGTTTTTTATCAGAGATAATATACTGCACCAAGAAATTCTTTGCCAGGATCAACCTGTAATAGCTGTGGCCATCGCAAGGGTCCACGTTGATAAATTCGTTCAAAAGCAGCAGCAACTTCAGTTGCTGTTTTAGTTGATAGTGATTCTGCTTCTTTATATATGTTTGCAACATCAACGAGAGTTAACGCGTATTTGTATGTGAGTGATTGACGTCTACGTGTTTTAATAGTATCATGTGGTAAAAGCAAAATATCTGCTTGATGAACTTCATTGGGAGTGCTAATATAAAAATATGCGTACTGAATTTTTTTTGGTGGTGGTTGATAGATTTGCCATAGTGCTTGTCGTGCTAACCAATTTGCAGCAATAGAACATGAAACAATTGCTGCATCAGCAAGTTTACTAATCGCTGCTCTGCCTCTCCAATATCCTTTTGGGTTATAATAAACCGATTCCATTATTATGATAAAATAATTAGTTGATTAATTACCGGTACCCTAGTACTAGTTTATCTTTCATCGCGGATTTTATTAGGAAACTAGCAAGTTTTTCTCTGATAAATTTATTTTTTATTGAGTTTAATGAGTGAATCAACTACACGTCCACAATATGTCGTTGTTGTAAATCTTTGCTTTTATGCGCAACAACATCAACATGACACGCTTGATCAATTACGTTTATTGGATACTCTCCAGGTCTTGGTTGATCTCGTTCGTCAAGTCGAATGTCATGTCGGGTTCCAGGACCACAATAATTGTATCCATGTAGATGTTTCTCACCAGGGTATTTAGCCCATGGAGCTCCTGGTAATTTTCCTAGCGAAGCAGCGATATCACCGCCTGTCTTCAGGCGAGGAGAAATAAATTTGTATTTTTTGTACCACATTCTACACACTTGCCTGTAAGTGCACGCTTTTTATTTGTTGTTATTATTGTTGTTAATCCAGTGGTGGGAGTGGGTGTTCTACATCGAACACAATTTAAATTCATATTATTTATTATATGGATATAATTAACTTCTCAGCGACACGAAAGCAAGAACCAGTCAAACATCGTCCAGCGCTACCGAATTCTATCAGGATGATAATAATTGGGCCTTCTGGGTCTGGTAAGACGCAAATGTTGCTTAATCTGAAAATGAGATGGCTCAATTGGGATAAGTGATATTTAGTGGCACCATCTGTAGATGATCAGAGATGCTATGATGTACTTAAAGATTTTAATGGAAATGCGAAGTTGTTGGACGAGGACGGTAATGATATTATTAATGTTATCATCGATATTGATGAAGCACCGTCTGTAGATGATCTTGATGGACGTATTAATAATCTTGTGGTATACGATGATGTAGTGTTGGATAAACAATCAAATCCTGCCTGAATATTTTCTCGAGGCAGACACAAAAATATTGATGTTATATATATTACTCAGCGATATACGCAAATACCTAGTGATCAGAGATAACTTCAATATTTTTTAGTTGTGTTTAATGGAGTCGATACACATACTCTGCGAAACATTCATCAGACTTGGTGTTCAGGGGATATGGACATGATTAAGTTCAAAAATTTCTTTTCAGAAGCACAAGCTACCCCACACGGATTTATCAAAATAAATTTACACGATCCTAGGTCAAGGTATAGTTTAGGTCTTGATAAAATATTTGGTTAATTACAGCATTAGAGAGTGTTGACGAATAACAGTGTGTGGGCGGGAGGCAAACAAAAAAATAAAAAAATTAAAAAAAAAAAATGAAATACGTCAACGATGGAGTAACAAAAATGAGCTCGGTTAGAGGCTTCGGTTTAGCGTTATTGACTTTATTTTCAGCCTTCGTAGGAACCTTTATTTTTGAGAACGGACCCTTCTATCAAAGTGGTCTGTTCACCCTCTCTGCTGCTCTAAGTTATTTGTAGAGATTTGGATCCCTACATTTGGCCCCTTGTTCAATATGGATTTGTTATTATCAAATTTTAAAGCAGCACAATTTCATGGTCATCCGTCACAAACACAAAATATTTTATTTCAAAACTATACCTACAGGTTTTTGTACCAAATGAATTCATATGAACAAAATACATCGTTAAGTTGTACCTGGAGTGACTTGCGACAAATTACAAAATGCGATGCTGTAGTATAGTTTAAGACGGTGAATTATGGAATTCTTTGCTATGACAGTTTTTTCGCCTCTGCAAGGGTGGCGAGGGAACAACTTGATGGAGTAACTAGAGGGCGTTAGATCCACACCTTTTGTCTCATCGCCTGATAACGTGTCTCTTTTCGTTGCCGTTTAAGATGAATGTAATTCCAGGTTGTTAAGTCTAGTGCACAATGCAGTACTGAGCACCAAGGAGTTGTTAATTGACACGAGAAACGGCAGAAAAATCCAGAGCAGCTTCCAATATAGCATTACCTGTCATTACAATACATCCAATATACCACAACCTGTCATTAAATACTTCCAATATAGCATTACCTTTCATCAGAATACTTCCAACATAATACCATTACCTGTCATTACATTACTTCCAACATACCATTACCTATCATTACACTACTTCCAGTATACCATTACCTGTCATTACAATGCTACCAACATACCATTACCTGTCATTACATTACTTCCAACATACCATTACCTGTCATTACACTACATCCAATATACCATTACCTGTCATTACAATGCTTCCAAAATACCATTACCTGTCATTACACTACTTCCAACATATAATTACCTGTCAGTACAATACTTCCAATATACCATTACCTGTCATTACACTACTTCCAATATAGCATTACCTGTCATTACAATACTTCCAACATACCATTACATGTTATTACAATGCTTCCAATATACCATTACCTGCCATTAAAATACTTCCAACATACCATTATCTGTCATTACAACACTTCCAATATACCATTACCTGTCATTACACTACTTCCAATATAGCATTACCTGTCATTACAATACTTCCAGCATACCATTACCTGTCATTACACTACTTCCAATATAGCATTACCTGTCATTACAATGCTTCCAACATACCATTACCTGTCATTAAAATGCTTCCAATATACCATTACCTGTCATTACAATACTTCCAACATACCATTACCTGTCATTACAATACTTCCAATATACCATTACCTGTCATTATACAACTTCCAATATAGCATTACCTGTCATTACAATACGTCCAATATACCATTACCTATCATTACAATGCTTCCAACATACCATTACCTGTCAATAGAATGCTTCCAATATACCATTACTTGTCATTACAATACTTCCAATAAAACATTCTCTGTCATTACAATACTTCCAATATAACATTCCTTGTCACAACAATACTTTCGATATATAATTCCCTGTCATTACTGTCCTTCCAATGTAGCATTCCTCATCATTATTGTACTTCTAATGTGGCATTCTTTGTCATTACAAATCTTCCAATATAGCATTCCTTGTCATTACAATACTTCCATTATAGCATTATCTGTCATTACAATACATCGAACATACCATTACCTGTCATTACAATACTTCCAATATACCATTACCTGTCATTACAATGCTTCCAATCTACCATTACCTGTCATTACAATGCTTCCAATATACCATTACCTGTCATTACAATACTTCCAATATACCATTACCTGTCATTACAACACTTCAAATATACCATTACCTGTCATTACACTACTTCCAATATAGCATTACCTGTCATTACAATACTTCCAGCATACCATTACCTGTCATTACAATGCTTCCAATATACCATTACCTGTCATTACAATGCTTCCAATATACCATTACTTGTCATTACAATACTTCTAATATAGCATTCCTTGTCATTACAATACTTCCAAGATACCGTTACGTGTCATTACAATACTTCCAATATAGCATTCCTTGTCATTACAATACTTCCAATGTACCATTACCTGTCATTAAAATACTTAAAATATACCATTACCTGTTATTACAATACTTCCAGTAAAGCATTCTCTGTCTTTACAATACTTCCAATATAACATTCCTTGTCACAACAATACTTTCAATATATAATTCCCTGTCATTACTGTACTTCCAATGTAACATTCCTCGTCATTATTGTATTTCGAATGTGGCATTATTTGTCATTACAATACTTTCAATATAGCATTCCTTGTCATTACAATACTTGCAGGATTGCATTCCTTGTCATTACAAAGCTTCTAATATAGCACTCCTTGTCATAACAATACTTTCTCTATACCATTCCTTGTCACAACAATGCTGTCAATATACCATTCTTTTTCACAACAATTCGTTTCATATACCATTCCCTGTCATTACAATACTTCCAATATAGCATTCCTTGTCCGAAACAGATGCAACATACTTTCCAGGCTGCAAATTATCGCGGTGTATGAAATCAGGCTGTACACTGGAAATCACTGTTTTCTGTTTCCCACATAAAGTAATCCTGGAAAAGTCATAGTTTGCAGAGATCCTCTTCGTGTTCAGCTCCTTTACAGAGACTGGAATAAAGCAGTGTTAAGAACTGGTAAGAAATAGTGCCTGCAATAGTCTTTTCTCAAGCGAAGCGCTCAGACAAATGAAACTTTGCTATAAGGCGTACATCATCAATAGAATTATAATAAATTTTTACTCCGTGAATATTTTCGTCTGCCTATTTAAATAACGGAATTGACGTCAAAATGTGATTTTCTACTATTGGTTGCAAGCTGGCTTGAGCAACTAAGTGCTTCACTGTCACACTGATGCCATGGCATGGGCTCTTGTTATGGCTTGTGGCAAAAGATGCCATTCTACTTATATCCGTTGTCAGGTTTGTGGTGGCACAGATTAGTCAAGTTCTTCAAGTGTACATATTGGCTTGTTGCGCCATCACTGAAATAGATAATCTTTACAGCAAATTGGACGATGAAGCAGTACTTTTCCCCAAAGTCAAGTAAGATAACGACTCCATCCTGAGCAAGATTTTCCTTCATGTAACTGGGCTGAGCATTGGCAATATTATGGGGCTGTCCGAGACCATCATAGAATCTGTGACTATCTGTATTAACTCCAGGACAGAAACTGCTAGATATACAAGACTGGTTCTGTCAGCGTGACCCTACTGCTTGTACACAATTACATCGTCATCGTCAAAATCATGTAAAGTGAATAAATGTGTTACATAATCCAGAACGGCATTTTATTCTGCGCATGATTTACAAAGATAGCGCATACAATTGTGATTATCTGTACTACAAGTAACTTTTCCCAGAATGTCTTAGTAGTCATCGTTTGCAAGAATACCAGTTTTTATTAGTTTGACATTCTGGTGATGCTCACATACACAAACAGAATGCATGCCAGCTGCAATGACTGGAATACACTAGTTTTGTTCCGAATTAAGCGTCTAATCCATCAAAAACTCAAATTTTGCTCGATTTCTATATTGTCGAAGTCCTCAAAAATTAGCAATGCGGTCGAGAACATATTTGATTCTTTTAACAGGAGATACTTTTTGCAACCATCTAATGCATATGCAAATTTTAGATATGCTCTAGTTTGAGCTCATCCCTAACGAAAATAAAAAAGTAGACAAGCTGCGTTTAAATAGATCACTCTTTAAATGTCCCACGCCATATAAATCTGCTTCACATTACCACTATAATGACATCTTATTTTTCTTTAAACAAAATCGACGTACAATGTCGATTGCAAATAGTATGAGAGATTATATTTTTTTTCTATTGTTACTGTTCGAGTTTTGTGGAATTCAGAAGCGTAATGATATCCAATCGTACTATTTGGATGAAAGTAGTTAAATTTAGAAGAGGTGCATGAAGGAACAAGCCCCACGGCTACAACAAAAATAAGAAGCAGCCGATTGTGCTTAGATGGTCTGAGAACAGAAAGGATGATTAGAAACACAAATCTTCTTGTATGTTTTCATTACTATGATCATTTTAAGTTACATTTGTGATCTATACTCCATCCATTTAATATATAAATTCCTGAACAGCCAAAGGCTAAGAGAGACTGACCTGCTTATGTACTACATATTATTTAAATATGGAATAGCAGCAGAAAGGGTGAACAGACAACTTTGTACCAGACCTTATTTTACAAAAATAAAGGTTCCTACAGAGGCTGAAAAATAAGGTCAATAACGCTAAACCGAACCCTCCTAACGATATTATTACCGTATAGTTTGAAAAACGGATAATAAATCGTTTGCGTTAGCTCATTTTTGTTATTTTATTTTTGATTTTTGTTATAGTGCGTTTAGTTTACTCGCCGGGTCACTCAGTTTTTGTCATTCACCCTTCCTGCTGCTATGAATTTATCCAGATCAGCTATTGCATGTATATACAGTGTGAAGTGAGTCATACATAATATAGGCTTTCAAACATGTACTGAGATAGGTATGCGTACCGATTTTTCAAGGACGTGTGACGTAGTAGTTCAAACAATAACTGTGTTTATCGATAGTCCAGGTATTTGTGTGCAGTTTATTTCCGTGTTTTAATTTTAAATATAATACATTTTAATCGGTTCATACATATAAATGGCCAAATATCTTAATAAAATTATAAATATTTATTTATTTGTAAAATCAGACATCAAATGCTATTGCACAATAACCACATATAATAATTTCTAAAACGTATATTTGTAGTCGAGTTCGTTAGCTCAATGCTAAAGTTGTTGGAAACTTTAACACTGATGTTTGCGGTTCGACCCCAGATCTCGCCGAGATGGGTTCGGGTCCCCGGGTCGCCCACGTCTTTTAATAAGTGGGGGGGGGAGGCATCCCCTGAGATTTCGATAAACCACCACGTATCTCGTGGTCGGATTCCATTTTGGAATTCTACCCCGGGGTTTCGTTGGGGTTTTATCGAAATCGCAATGCCTAGACAGCCTTCTGAATTGCTAATATTTCGCTTTCGTCGATTAGAAATTCGCCGGGAGGTGTGTCTATGCAAATTTACCCCCCCTAAAATAATCAGTAGTATGCCTTGAGCTCTCTGCCCCATGGAAGAACCCCCAAATAAACATCCAGAAAGGGTGTTAGCCAAAAGAAACAGAACATGGGCGTGCCGCATAATAAGTCATAAGAGAGACGACAATGTAAGGACCCCATGAAAGTCACACAGGCTATCGAGGGGCTCCATTGAAGGGTAACCGCTAGGATCTACTGATTATTTTTGATAAATTAAAATACAGACAAACATGCATACATACAGACATACATAGAAAGGGGAAATAATTCTCTAGCAGAGGAGGAGCAGAGTTAATCACAGATTAACCAAAGATTTTATCCAGACCTATACGATATCTGGATCTTGGGTCATGAAGATTTATTGTTATAAATCCGAACGGATCATATTGTGCTTTTGAAAAGAAGTTTTTAAACTTAATCATGTCCATGTCCCCTGAACACCAAGTATAATAAATATTCTGTAGAATATAATTATCTACTCCATTAAACACAACCAAAATATTGCAGTTATCTCTGATCACTTTAGGTATCTGTGTATATCGTTGTGTAACATAAATCACGTCAGTATTTTTGTGACGACCTCGAGAAAATATTCTAGCTGGATTAGATTGTTTGTCCAGCATTACATCATCGTATACTACGAGATTATTAATGAATCCATCTAAGTCATCTACAGACGGGGCTTCATCAATATCGGTGATAAAATCAATAATATCGTCTCCGTCTTTATTAACTGATTTCGCTTTCTCGTTAAAATCCTTAAGTACTTCGTAACAGTGCTGATCATCTACAGACGGCGCTATTAAATATAATTTGCTCCATCTAAGCCATCTCATTATTAAATTTAATAATAATTGTGTTTTACCTGATCCAGACGGACCTATTATAATCATCCTTATCGAATTTGGTAATGCTGGATGGTGCTTTACTGGTTCCTGTTTTCGTGTCGCCGAAAAATCAATTATTGTATCCATATTATTAATAACATGAGTCTATATTGTGTTCGATGTAGATTATCTACACCCACTACTGGACTGACAACAATAATAAAAAATAAACGACGTGCATTAACAGGTAAATGTGTAAAATGCGGCACGAAAAAATATAAATTTATGTCTGATTCAGGGACAAAGACAGGTGGAGATATAGCCGCATCATTAGGAAAATTACCTGGATTACCATGGGCTAAATATGCCGGTGAGAAACACCTTCCAGGATATAATTATTATGGTCCTGGAACTCGACTTGATATCCGACTTGATGATCAAGATCAACCAAGACCAGGAGAGTATCCAGTAAATAAGATTGATCAAGCATGTCATATTCATGACGTTGCATATAAAAGTAAAGATTTGCAGCAGCGGCATCTTGCAGATGTGAAATTGATTCATGCATTAAATTCTATACCAAATAAATTTCTCAGAGAAAAACTCGCTAGTTTTCTGATAAAATCCGCTATGAAAAGTAAAATAATGATAGGGGCTGGTAATTAATTATATGATTATTATAATGGAATCTATTTATTATAGCCCAAGAGGGTATTGGAGAGGCAAAGCAGCAATCACTAAACTTGCTGAAGCAGCAAAAATTTCACGTTCTGTTGCTGCAAATTGGTTAGCACGACAGGCAATATGGCAAATTTATCTACCACCGCCCAAAAATATTCAATACGCACATTTTGATGTCAGTGTTCCTAACGAAGTTCATCAAGCAGATATTTTGTTTTTACCACACGATACTATTAAAACACGTGGACGAAAGTCAAGCACGTACAAATACGCATTGACTGTCGTTGACGTTGCAAGTAGATATAAAGAAGCAGAACCATTATCGACAAAGACAGCATCTGAAGTTGCATCTGCATTTGAAAGAATTTATCAACGTGGTGGTCTACGATGGCCACAGCTATTGCAAGTTGATCCTGGTAAAGAATTTCTTGGCGCAGTATTATCTTTGTTGAAGCGACATAACGTTAAAATCAGACGAGGACATACTGAAATTCATCGTGATCAGGCAATCGTTGAACGATTTAATAGAACACTTGCTGAGCGGTTATTTGGATATCAATACGCAAAGGAAATATCTACTTACTTTAAGTCCGGTGAGAGATCTCGTGAATGGGTTGCAAGGTTACCAAGTGTGATATCTGCATTAAATAATGAAATTACTCGTGCAACTTCCATGAAACCTTATAATGCAATAACAAAAAAATATATACCACGTAGCGATGGATACGGACAACGAGGTCAACAACCAGTATTAGGTAATGTAATTGTGAGATATTTATACGAACCAGGGGAGCTTGAGGGTGGGAAAAAAAGAGCCACAGATCCTATCTGGAGTTTGACAACACATACAATTTCTAGTGTGGTCAGATCCACTGGAAGACCTGCCATATACAGACTAGATTCTACTGCACCTCAACGTGGATTTGTACGTGAACAATTGCAGGTAATTCCTAAAGATACACAATTACCACCGCGTTCACTTATGTAAACTAGAACCCCGACGTCGATTACATTCAAGACAGGTCAGCATCACATTTTCACTTGTATGACCAGGATCACTATTAATTCTATCTACGGTAAATTGTCTTGGATTATTATTCGAATATTGCCATAACATTATTGTGTTACAGCTTGCACAGTGATTATTCTGTATTTGTTTTAGTGTCGTAATAAATTCAATATCAATATCAAAGTCACGCTTATTTTTTTTTGTCACATTGCTTATAAGACGCTAATTTTTTCTTTATTACATCAGCGTCATTATTAACAGTCTGATCATTATTTTCTATAAAATTCATAATAACCCTATGTAGTTGAGATATTCTTCTGACTCTAGAAACTGCGAGATAGACTAAATTCGACCATTCGATCCGATCATCTATAATCCAGATATTTGTATCAGAAATAGTTAACCCCTGTGATGAGTGAATAGTTATAGCGTATCCCAACATCCACGGTGATTTATTCATATTCAGCGCATTCTCAACGACATTAATATCGACTAAAATAATATCATTCAAGACAAGATTCTGTACTCGGACACTTTCAGTGTCTCCACCAGGAATTTCAACATCAATATTCTGTCGTCGAGTATCTGCTGGGCGATAACACAAAGGTACAGGTAGATCTGAAAACGTTTCTTTATGTAACATAAATAATTTATTTTGTAGTTCATCACGAACTATTTTTCTACTTGCAACTATTAAATCAGCGGGATTCCATAAATTTAGAAAATCATTCATAGAAGTCTCTGGAATTACTCCTCGCATTATTTCACATTGTACTCTGTCTGGCTGAAGTCTAATTAACCTTTTAAACTCCTTCAGCGGTTCATCAATAGCTCTATAGTCATCATTTATTTCCTCGTAATAATCTACGTTATTCTTCAGCCATTCATGTGGAGACTGTCCAATAAAAGGTGGTGGTTGACCATGATCACCACACATTATTATAGCAGTATTCTTCGTCAATAACCATTCAAGAAATGTTTTTAATATTTCTAACGACACCGTGCATATCTCATCCCATATAATATATTTAGGTATATATTTTTCACCCATTCTCTCAGGAGTCCATGTGTCTCCACACCATCTAAAGAAACTATGATATGTACACGATTTTACTTCTCGCTCTTTTATTTCTCTGGCGAGTTTATGTGTCGGTGTCAAAACAATTATATCTGAATTATTATTCATGAATAATTTAATCACACGCGTTGTTTTACCTGACCCTCCACACCCATTAAGATAAACAGTTTTATGTCTAGCCACAGGATCATATACAGATGGTGCTGATGATTTTGATACCTGATTATTATTTTTGTAATATATTTCCTTAATTTCAACGTCGGCAGATTCAGAATAGCTAAGTATATTTTCTTGTTTTATTCTCCATGACCCCCATTCACCATTACCAAGTAGCGGTTTTAATAAATCCGTATATTTTTTATTTATATAAAAAGAATCCGTGGCGACTCTGACAGCATCACGAGGAAATCTATTTATCATAGACAGTAGATTTATAGAAACATATGCCAACATAAATGATCTTAAATGAGTAAACTGTGGTGAGTCACCATCAAGATAACTCACAATTGTACCTAGTTTGGTTCCGTCTGACAAATAAGCATTACTCCGATTTATAAATGTATTTTTTTCTGTTGTATCAGCAATTATAAAATCGAGTTCAGCATCGTCCATAATTAATCTTGTACAATGTCTTTTATGATCATAGGCTTCTCCTTGAGTAAATTTACCAATTATCTTTCTACCAAGATCTTTTGCAAGTTTTTCATCATGTTCGTCTCTGCATTTACATATATTATTAGTAATTTTAATAATATCATCTTCATTAAGATTAGGGAATTCTTTCCTGGCATCATTAATATTAAATCTATTTGGTTCTGGTAACCAAACTTGCTTCTGTGGACTATATGATATAATTGCCTCACTCACCTGTAAAGATATTAAAATTCCAACATCAAGCATATATCGCAATAGTACTATTGGAACCCAACATCGCTCTGAAAAATGTCTTCAAAACCAAACATAAGTAATCGGATGGAGATTTTCTGCAAACTCGAATGATTCTACATGAGCAAATCCGGTTAAATCAAAATCTGGTAAATGTCTGTTTATCGCAACTCTGGTCATTTCGTGTGATGGATGTCCGAATCTCTTAAAGTATTTAGAACATTCTCCGTATCCAAGAAAACTTCCAGGATAACATGCTACCATATCGACGGATATAACGTCACTATAGTTGTATTTAGTATTCCATAATCCTCCGTGTCCATATTCTACGCAACTTTTATGAATATCTTCAAGAAATTCCGATCGTGTTGGTTTCCATAATTTTTTCTCCTGAGCGAAATGAGCCGCTACGGATGGAACTGTAAAACAATTATTTAATAATTGTCTAACTTTGACATCGTCTGAAGTATACTTCAGCGCAAGATTTTCCATTTCTACATTAAGAGATTCTCTACGGTAAATGTCACCATTAGGCCGTACAAACTGATCGTAATGATCATATTCTGAATTTTGAAATAACCAAACGGACACAGGGTCACTTTTACTGATATTTTTGATAAAATCAAATATATGTCCATCATAAAATTTAACCGCTCTATCTCGTGGAAATATTGTTACTGCTGAGGTCCATGCGTGCGAATTATGATCAATAATATCTATTGGAGCTCCATTTTTTTTGTTTTTTGGTTTATATAAAATCTCTCCCGTCAGCGTTTTTACCGTTATTGGAAATCTTAATTTCTTTTCTAGTTCAGCGACATCTTTGATAGATGCTCCGGTATCTTTAACTGATTCTGCCCATGTATTTATTTTTTTACGTCGTAAATCTGTTAAACCATTACCACGTATCGCGTTTGTAAAATGTTCTTAACTCGTTCAGCTACACAGTTTATTCTTGACTCTGACAGTTTCATAGGCTTTAGATCCCCGACGTCAGGTTTATTATTAAGTGGATATATTGCATATACAACTGCAGTGACTGGGTAGCTCCGTTCATAATATATCTTATCAACACCGGTTAGTATTCCGGGCTTAAATTTATTATTTAAGAGAACAATATTATTTCCTGATTGTATGTGTACTGGATCGCGCTTGTCACGAATAATCCAAATATCTTCTTCTGTATTTACAATAAATTTTATTAAAATAAAATATTTTTGATCATCAAGGTGATTAATAATTACTTTTCCTCGCTTGTCATTCATCATATTAGTAACATTTCCGACTCTGAATGTTGACCATACATAAGCAGCGCCATCGTCACGAAATTCATTTTTTGCTTCACGAATACGTTCGGTTATATCCTCATCCGTTAATGCCAGATCTTGCATCAAAGTGCTATATTTATATTCTGATAGTCTGTCAAGATCAAATCTAGCATGGGAAGGTTCAATTGCCGATAATTCGTTCATATAATTAAGACAAATATTTAAATTAAAATTTTAGTATATATATAATGCTTGAAACAAAGAACAAATGTGCTTGGCTCAGAATTGGATATATTTCTCTTTGTAATAAACCGTGCGTGAACAAATACTGCGGATATCATGCACAAAGTTTCAAAAATGGAAGTACAGGACCAATACCGTGTATTCAGTGTGGTGTTGGAGTCAGAGGAAAAACTCAATTGTGTCTAAAATGTGGCGGAAAAAAATATAGAGAATTAAAACGATATTATGACAAAAAAAAAAATGCATCTCCAGGTAAATCTCCTATAAAAACCGTAGAAGATTAACTGGTTAGATTTCAGAATAATGATTTAGACAAATAATATTATTATATATAAAATGACTCAGACAAATCAGAATTATGATGAAATGATCGACAATGATATTATAAGAGAATTAAGAAAAAAAGCATTTCGTAATAAATATGAATTTGTAGTACATCCAGTATATACAAATTATGAAGCATCGCGAGATGGTGTGATCAGACACTGTAAATCAAAAAACCCAGTCGGTAATCTTGATAAATTTGGTTATTTTTGATAAATTTGGTTATTTTAGATTTAGTGTTGGAAATAAAAATTATTTATCAAGTAGATTCGTATTTGAATGTTTTCATCGAGTAGTTGAAAATGGACTTGTAGTTGATCACATTGATGGAAATCCCAAAAATAATCGGTTATCTAACCTGCAAGCTATTACACCTAGTCAGAATGCTGCACGCGGAAATACTGGAAAATGTAGAAAGTTTGCAAGAAGATCTATTAAATCCATAAATACAGAAACAGGACAGGAAATAACTTTTCCATCAATTAATGCGGCTGCAAAATATTTTAGCATACATCCATAATCAGTACAATTTGTCGCAAATAAAATATACAGATCTGCATTTTCGAAAACAATCAGCAGATAATATTTGAATATATCTAACTCTGTGCTCTTAATAAATAAATTGTATATAGTTCGACTATATTTTACCATGGGTACCTTCACCGTCGCTACTCTCAGTGTCACTCTCACTTTTGACAGAATCAAATAACAATTTTTCTTAATTGCATTACACGATTATCCACGATCTTCTTTTTCTCGTATTCACGAGATAGTTCGGATCTGATATTTTCGATCGAACGTGCAAGAGGCGCAAATAGCTTTACCTGTTTTTCATTTACCACCCCCAATGATTCAAGCATAGACTGATAAATTGATTTTACAAATTTATAATTGGATGGTAATGTGTATTTATTGTCAATTTTTCTTTGTTTTAATATTTCATAATCGCATAATATTTTTTCAGGATCGAGATTATCAGATATATTCTGTTATGTTTTAATTTTTTAATAGCAGAAATAATATCATTAATGTTTTCTTGGTTCATTATATAATAATTATTTCTGTAAAATAAATAATATCAGTCTCTGAATAATTATTTAAAAAAATGTAGTCCCCATAAGCCCATCAGATTAATAAAAATCAGTTAAAAAAAATATTTCAGAATCAGATTATTTTTTCCCTTATTATATTAGGAAATATTTACTCAGACGTTCTAAGAGCGTATATATAAATTAATATTAAGAGATTCTTGTCTTAGATCCAAAATATTTCCTGCCTGGTCAGTGAGTTTGAAATTTATTCTTGTCAGAAATGGATTATGAACTCGTAAATAAATTGGGTTAATTGGTTCAGACACAATTAACCAACCGGGCGGGTCTTTAGGGCTAAATGAATATAGTATATACCCCTGTTCCGCAGTGCCACTGCGGTGATTAGATTTTGAAAGATCTACTTGATAACTGTCATCAATTACATCGCATACCAGATTGACTGCAATTGTTGTTGTTATATTAACAATACCAGGTGAGATATGGCGACCTCCACCATGTGGATCATTATTATATTTAAGAATGGTTGGTGTAGGTATTAATTTTTTCCATGAATCACATATTCTTTTAAATTGTTCATCAATAAGATCATTAACTGATTTCTTTAGCTCTTCAGAGTTAAACCCAGGAATTATAAATGTTGATAGTTGTTCTCGCGTAATTCCGAAATGTTTTAGAAATACTGTTGTGAACAGAAGATTTAGTTTAACAACCTGAGATGGACCGTCTTCATTAACTATATACAACCCTCTATAGCGTTTATCTGCTGCTATGTTCACTAATCTTTTTTTTTTTTTTTCAATAATATCATTCATGAACTCTAGGTCTGAAGCAACTTGATTCAAATGTTGTATTGCTTCAATTATTTGATTTTTTAAGTCATCCTTGTAAGAAGTGCTAATGCTGGAAAATAAATTTCTTAGATAATTAAGTACACGTCCGTGTTCAGACTTAATTGTACTAGCATATGAATTTATTTCATCAACATCAAGTACTATTTTTTTACCTTTTTTACCATCAACTATTTTTGTAAAATGGGTTTCTGTTTTATCTATATAATGTATAACTCCATCACCAAAATATCGTCGCCATGGGTAAGCATTTTTTTCTGTTCTATATTCTGGAGGTTTTATAAATTTTTTAACATCTATGACAAAATCAGATTTCTGGTTCTGGTGGTCCTTGATAAACCGGTGGATCTTCAGGCCAACCTAATACTGATCTGATCGAACTCTGATAAATATCTACGGAGTAATCAGGGGAATTTATTTCAATAACCGCAGATAGTGTCGGTTCGTAGACGGTAATTGCTATTTTGGATTCTTTTCCTGTAACAGATTTAATTCTGCGTTGGAACTCATCATTAATCTGTTCTATTTGATAACTACCCGTTGGAATAGCAACTACTTGCCAATCAGGAGTTCCATCAGGCTTATTCTTATTGGCGAATATTAATGAATTATTTGGCTGTAGTCCACCAAATGGTTTTGATCTAATATTTGGCCAGCTATAATAAACTCGCAATTGTGCTAATGCTATTTCTTTTGCAGGAATTGCGGTTGGAAAATTGACACTAAATTCAGGATTGGTCGAACTTAACGATATCATAGTTTTTGACGGAGTTGTATTAGTAACGATCTGCTAAAGTAACTCCCTGTCTGTCATTATTATTATTGTTGTTATTTAATTCGTTAAAATCATTAGCGATCATCTTAAATGCGTCATCATAGGTTTTCATCATCATTGCGAATTCAGTATCGGATATTTCACCATCACTGACGCATGAAGAAATATACAAAGATAATTTAGAACATGCCTCTGCCACTGTATGTAATTTAATCATAATCGTGCAATTTAGCATTTGTACAAGTATGTATCTTTTTGTTTATAATACCGAGAACTCCAGCAATAGTCGTTGATGCTGAAATAATAATGGTTATAACAGTAGGTGCTGTCATCGTCAATGTTGATAATCCTGTTCCAGTAATAACAGCAGAAACCGAGTAAATAACTACATCGATGACAACTATACGTCTTTTGTATTTTTTTATTTTCGTGTTATAATAATCGATAAAATTATTTAGTTTAGTCAGACGCTCACATACTTGATTGGATCTGTAACGTTGAACGTCGATGCGAGACTGAGGTTGATCCATTATACTAACAACGTCATTTAATTAAATTTCAGATACGAATTCTATGCACCACCAGTAATGTCTCGCAGGTATTTTCGTTGATATCAACGTAAAAATTTCTTTCGTATTCTTGGTTAGCATCACCAATAGAGGATTATGATATTCATTCGGTGATAATGAAGTTGCCGCAGTAATTTCCGAACCGTACATAGATAACCTGTATAACCCAGTTACTTCTGCGGTATATTCGAGAGTTTCACTTCGCGATGCCCATATTGTTGATCCTGATGCTACTGTATATACGATATTTTTAATTTGTCTGTGTGGAATTTTAATCAGATTAGTTTTTTGAACAATAGTAGGTATTCCACTGGCAATATCATTGAGTTTCGTGTTAACGTCGGAGAGTTTTATGTCAACGGTTGGTTGTTCCCCAAAAAATTCTTTGAAGGGCTTATTTATATTTCTGCGGTAATTTAAGAACAGTTCTACGTGATTATTAAAAAATTGTACATGATTATCATATTCAGTTTTTAGTGTAGTCACTTCATTCTTGATATCGTCAGCGTATCTCTTCGTCGCAGCATCAAAATCATATTCTGGTGTTCTAAGATTATTAATACCATTATTATTCATATTAAGAAATGCGCGCATTATACCGCCGTTGGTCAACACGTACTTGGATTCTTGATCGTCGACGTATTTCTTTGTTGCAGCATCTGTATCTACAGTTGGATTTCCAAGGTCTGTAATTTTATTTTGATTCATGATAATAGCGCCTGTAAATACGTCGCCAGCTTTCTTAATATAATCGCTGACTGACGTACCGGAATCTTGTATTTTACCCTGATCAGTAAAAGTAACTATATTATTAACAGCCGCGGTGGGAACTCGTATAAGAACATCTGGCAGTTGTATATTACTAGTTTTTAATCGTCCTTGCTTATCCTGAAAAACAACGTTTTGATCCACACTGGTTATATTTAATAAATCATCAATTTCATTTCTGAGCTGATCGAGAGTTGCGTATTTAGATAAATCAGCTTGCTGCTGACCTTTACCACGAGAAGATCTTCCATAAATATCTACCATTATATTTACTAATGTCTGTTTAAATATGACGTCGTAGTATATTCATGTACAACTTTGTGGGGTGGTTTTGTTGATTTTGATGTAGCATCAAGTACGTTAAGTACTTCTCGACCACATATTGGTGGATCAGTTAATATTTGTGTTGGTAACGTTGAATACCATATTGGAATACTTTGATAGCCGCTAATATACTTTAAGAATTCTTTTGGTGAAGCTAGTCCATATGAATCAAAATAAATAATTCCACGTGGATCAATTGCATAAGCGACCCAATGCGTGCCTGGACCAGAATTTTCATCGAGATTAATAATACCTGTTTCAATATTGTTTGGCTGTTTTGGTAATTGATCGCGCATAAAAACACCTCTGAAGTTTTTTATTTTTAATTTTTTAGCAGCATCTAGTAAATCAAAATTGGACATAGGAGATATTAGTAAATTGTCCCTGGTAATCTTAGGCCTTTTCCGTACCAGTGTGGGGTCCCTGGTAATCTGAGACCTCTTCCCTTTTTTTTGGTGTTCGTTTTATTCCTTGTCCAGTTGCTTTCTTTAATGCCATTCCAGCAGCAGTTCCAACAGCGCCTAATGCAGCTGCTTTTGCAACAGCTGGAGCTGCAGCGGCTATTAATGCTGGTATAGCAGCAAGAAGTGGAAATATACCACCCGTATTAATGATATCTTTAATGGCACCCGCAGAAAGATTAAGTTTTATACCTTTATTTGATTTTTTGGCTTCATTGAAACGCCCGAGCTGATGTTCCGTAAGAGATAATTTATTTGAGCCGCTCATCTGATCTTTCTTTATCAATATTTTTAATCCAGTTATTTTTTGATGCTGATTGTATCTTTTTAATCTGACCAGGAGTCAGACTAACACTAACGTTATTATACGACATTATAATATTCATAAATAATCTAATTACATGTTTTCTACTGGAGCATCAACGACTCATTCGTCCACCAGCACCTTCAATTAACATCGATTTATCGCTGAGTATGACAGCAATTGCTCTGTAATTTACAATAGGAGCTATTGTCACACGAGCTCGAAAATGTATATCGACTACTGACAGTCTGGTTAAATCTAAATGTTCGAGCGAAAAGTAATAAATTGGGTATAAGGTTGTAAAATCCAATTGTGATATTTGTAAACCAGTATCAACATTTTGATCACGTCCCATGAACGTCATTAGACGGTGATATACACGTGCTACATGATTTTGTTCAAAATTCAGTAAAATATCCTCGGATGGTTCTTGATGTCCATTTATTCTTAAGGAAACTTCGGAAACACCAAGATTGTCAAATATCATAATACTACGTGTTTGATCATCCACCCGTGCAGCATCTTGAAATGCAATAAATATATATCGTGGCGCAGAAACACCTTGCTGAGAAGCTATTTGCCATGTAAATAAACCATTAATATTACTCTGAACAACATCTGTGGTCATTGTTAACCACGATAATGCTGATTTACCACCTTGATTCATAAAAGAGTAGACCATCTTCTTCAGTTATTGATGGAGTCATTACTGGCATCCACAATGAAAGTTTTGTCAGAATTACTTTGCCAGGATCACCAATGGGTCTCCATAATGCATCGTTGTTGGTTGCTTTTCGTACAAGTACAACTGTATGCTTAGCTCCGAAAATGACTTTTGTGACATTTCTACAGAATCCAAAGATATGTGACAATGGAATTGAACATGAAAACGCTCTTCTGTTACCTTTCAACATTGATCGACGTGCTGCAAATCCTAAGTTAAATTCTGGATTAGCACCATGAACCACAGGCCACAAGTCAGCGTCAGCGTTGTCGGCATTATTTCTCGGTCGTCTTATATCATATTGTCTGTTATCAGGGTAGTTAGAAGTATCCTTTACAAACATCATTGATGGACCAGTTGATCTTGAATAATCATCACTATATCTTGCAAGACCAAGTATTGTTGTTGCAACGTCGACGTCTTTCTGAATAGATTCAATATTTTTTCTGTCAATCATGTACGTTGCGCTGTCAAATAACGCCATAATACCATTATTAACAAAACCAACCCTAACTTCAGCTCCATATGCTACTGGTGCTGCAGGAGCAGCGTTATTTAAAATTTCACCTTCAACCTCAATAAAAGCCTCAGCGGGTAGGAAATACCTACTTGTATCCTGAACTTGTAGCTCAATTCGTCCACGTTGATCTGGAATTCGAGCATCATAAGAATAATATTGATAATCACGCATAGACTCATCTTTAAGTACTGGTGCGTCCATGTCAAATGCTGGATCAGATATGCGCTTGAACATCTTTATTATAATTATTATCGTCTAAAACGAAGACCACTTCGGGAAGTGAGACCACTTCCTGCTATCAGACTAGCGGTTATATTTTTTTCTTTTTCTGACATTGGTACATCAGCCAACTCCTCTAGTTTTTGATTAGCAACTTGATTTATTATTTTACTGACATTTGCAGGCATTATTTCAGTACTAGGTAATTTTACAGGTTGAGGTCGGACCGCAGGTCTGCGTATTAATCGTGTTAGTCTATCTTTGATCGCTGAAAATGCTTTACCAGCGAGATTACCCATAGCACCAATACCTTTTTCACGAACAACATCAATAGCTTTCATTCCCAGTTGCTTTGCGATCGGTATTGATTTTGGGGCTATCCTAAATAGACCCTGAACAACATCACCTAGTCCATCTCCGTAGGTTGTATTGTATACTGGTAATCGTGAATTTATTACCCTGACCATAGTTGGTCCACGTTGAGTACTATGTACGATCATTTTATTATAGTAATTGTATTTAATTACATACTTAGTCACTGTAGTAGTCATCGGCAATTTCATTAATAAGAGACTGATAAGCATCAACGTCCATGATACCGCCTGTAAATAATCGTCTACAGATATCGGCTGCTTCATTAATTATTTCTGGGGAATTATTACCAGCTCGTTTTCCTCCAATGAGGATTTCTAGTCGATCAACATCAGCAAGAACGTTATTGGGGCAAGTAATAAGACCACTTCCTAAACCACTTCCAGTTGCTCCAGGAGTATCATAAAATACTTCTTCCTCTCACTTGGTTTCGGTGATGTTTTCTTTGGTGCAGGAGATGGAACTGGTATTCGTGATTTTGGTGATCCTGGATAATCACGAAATGATTGCTCAAATGGTTTTGGTGCTGTTTGTTTTGAAGGTTTTTTACTTTGTTTTTTCTCCCTTTCTGAATTGATTAATTTATTAATTTCACTAACATAATCCTGATATAGCGGATCATCAGTTCTAGTTTGTTCAAAGTTATATTTTATGCGGTATAATGTTTTTTGCCATTGTTCACGATTTCTAATATCCTTAGCGTGTTCAGGTTTCATTAATTTACCTCTTTCACTAAAACTATCAAAAGCAAAATTAGCTAATTGTTGTATGTTAAGTTTTTTAATTACCTTAACAGTTTCTTCATTAAATTTATCTATCAATTTAACTACTGATTTTGGTTCAGGGGCTAGTGCTTCAGCACCTTCTTCTACCTGGTCTGCATCTTCAGGTATTTCCGGGACTGGCATCGCAGCAGCTATTTCGGCTGGAAGTTCTCTAAGAATCTTTTTTGTCTGTTTTGTTCTTTTTGCTATTTTTCCAGTTTCTTCAGCGGTTTTCTCTAACACAGGTTGAATACTTTTAGTGGTCTCTGTAATTGGTTTAAATAATTGTTTTATATCCTCTTCAAATTCAACATGAGATTCCTGACGTTCTTGTAATTGTTGCTTGACAGCATCACGAACAGGTAAATATTTTCTAATTGCTTCTAGTCGCTCTCTTGCTAATCTAGCTGAATGAGGTTCTCCGATGACAACCATATTAATAATATTTATACTGACTAATTTACAGCAGCAGGCAGGGTGACCGACAAAAATTGAGCGACCCGGTAAGTAAACTAAACGCACTATAACAAAAGTCAAAAATAAAATAATAAAAATGAGCTAACGCAAACGATTTATTATTCGTTTTTCAAACTATACGGTAATAATATCGTTAGAAGGTTCGGTTTAGCGTTATTGACCTTTTTTTCAGCCTCTGTAAGAACCTTTATTTTATGAAAAACGTGCTCGAAACCAATTTGTAGGGTTCACCCTGCCTGCTGCTCCACGTTGATAAATGCGCTCAAACGCAGATGCAACTTCAGATGCTATCTTGTCTTTGTTGATAATGGCTCCGCTTCTTTATATCTACTTGCAACGTCAACGACAGTTAACGCGTATTTGTACGTGCGTGATTTTCGTCCACGTGTTTTAATGGTATCGTGTGGTAAAAATAAAATATCCGCTTGATGAACTTCATTAGGGACACTAACATCAAAATGCGCGTAATGAATTTTTTTAGGTGGACTTAGGAAGATTTGCCATATTGCCTGTCGTGCTAACCATGATGCAGCGACATTACGTGAAACTTTTGCTGCTTCGGCGAGTTTACTAATCGCTGCCTTACCTCTCCAGAATCCTCTCGGGGAATAATAAACAGATTCCATTATAATAGTTATATAATTAATTGCCAGCCCCTAGCACTAGTTTACCTTTCATAACAGTTTTTACTAGAAAGCTAGCTAATTTTTCTCTGAGAGATTTATTAGGTATAGAATTTAATGCGTGAATCAATTTCAAATCTGCGAGATGTCGTTGTTGCAAACCCTTACTTTTATACGTGACATCATGAACGTAACACGCTTGATCAATCTTATTTACTGGATACTCTCCTGGTTTTGGTTGATCTTGATCATCAAGTCGGATATCAAGCCGAGTTCCTGGACCACAATAATTATATCCGGGTAAATGTTTCTCACCGGGGTATTTAGCCCATGGAGTTCCTGGTAATTTTCCTAACGAAGCAGCGATATCACCCCCACCTGTCTTTGTTGGAATAAACTTATATTTCTCGGTGCCACATTTCACACACTTGCCTTAAGTGCTCGTCTTTTATTTTTTGTTGTTATTGTGGTTAATTCAGTAGTATCGGTAGGTGCTCTGCATCGAACACAATATAGAATCATTATTATATGGATATAATTGACTTTTCTGCGACACGAAAACAAGAACCAGTAAAGCACCATCCAGCGCTTCCGAATTCTATCAGAATGATTATAATAGGTCCGTCCGGAAGTGGAAAAACGCAATTACTGCTTAATCTAATAATGCGATGGCTGAAGTGGGATAAATTATATTTAATAGCGCCATCTGTAGATGATCAGCGATGTTACGAAGTACTTAAACATTTTAATGAAAACGCAAAATTGTTGCATGAAGACAATGTCATAGACTTTATTACTGATATTGATGATGCGTCATCCGTAGATCTAGATGGATTCATCAATAATTTAGTAGTGTATGATGATGTCATGCTGGACAAACAATCAAATCCAGCTAGAATATTTTCTCGAGGTAGACATAAAAACACAGACGTGATTTATGTTACACAGCGTTATACACAAATTCCAAAAGTGATCAGGGATAACTGTAACATTTTAGTTGTGTTTAATGGCGTAGATAAATCATACACTGCAAAATATTTATTATGCTTGGTGTTCAGGCGACAGGGACATGAACAAATTTAAAAATTTCTTTTCAAAAGCACAAGCTGCTCCTTTTGGTTTTGTAACAATAAATTTACATGATCCTAGGTCAAGATATCGTAACGGAATTGATACAATTTTTGGATAAAAACCATAGCAGCAGAGAGGGTGAATGACAAACGTGTAGTGACCAGATTGTGAAAAAAAATAATAAAAAAATCTGGTCAATTAAAGAAGTTTTCATTATTAAGACAAACTTTTTTTTTTCAACCTTCGTAGGAACCCTTAATTTCAAAAAATAAGGTCTCTACAATTAAGCCAAAAAAGTTGTAGGGTCCACCCTCTCTGCTGCTGAAGTAGAAATATGCCTTGATCTGCCTTTCAGAACATTTAAGGCATGCATTTTGTAATTATATGATACAGGGTTTGTATACACTGTACATGTACTTAAGACAACCCATCCTGGTCTGGCGAAAGTAAATACTAGGAAGTTGCCTTGCTGATATCATACACACTGACAAACACAACCATTATATATCTCAATGCACAGATCCGACCTATAGGCGACAGCGTCTAAATTGCAACCTTTCGGCGACATCGTTGTATACTGATAGTGTGCGAATACGTACGGGTCATGATTGTGCCTATATAGTGAATACTGTATGGAATACTGAAAGGAATATGAAAATACGCGAAAAAGCGTTAAAATAAATGACAAACATCCATTTTTTAGTCGCCCATTTACTGTTGCGGAAAGGTTAAACGACGTTCGCTCATGCATATAACCAACCTTTGTGCGACCGGTCGCCGAATAGTTCATGTGTCGCCCAAAGGTTTAGTATATATCTCGCTCAGGTACAGTTTATATATGTGTCACCTAATAGTATTATATGCAACCTAATTTCGCTATTACCAGATAGACGGAAATAAAATGATCGCATGAATTGGACGGTCTAAATAACGGGGTTCTGTTGTCGGCAGCCATAAAGTAGTGGCTTATGTGATCACTTCACGTAATCGCGCGACTGTATTAGTATACTTATTAAACGGAACTGGAATAACTGGCCGTAATCCGGAATAGCGTAGTGGTTTTAATTCGGACTATAGTTTTAATCTTGAAGATAGGCGTGGTTACTTAGATATAGATCGATACAGTATATATTTTGTAGGAGAGAAGGTTGTTTTATTTATATTCTTTTTAACTGTACATGGCATTCATTATGTATATGAATTTCAGACGATTATATATATTTTTATTATATGCTAGTCTGCGAATCAGTGGATTTTCCAATTAAAATATTTTTTCATAAGTCACTGGAGTCGATTATGAATCGGGTCATAGGTGGCCGAGAGGTCTAAAGCTCACCTTTATTATATCATTGACACTAACCTCAGTCCGCATGGGTTCGAGTCTCGACTCTACCTACCTACGTGAGCATGCGAGAAAGTTTACCAGTAGCTTCCCGTGGGTTTGTGGTTCTTCCCGCGTTCTTCCACAAATACTGGCCGCCATGTAGAGCCAAATAAAATGGTGTTATACATATACACATACCAACCAACCAATCAAATTAAAATGGTTTTTGTCCCAATGTGATCAATAGACATTGATAACATTATGACCAAGAAATTCGAAGAGTAATTTTGTAATATTCTTAGTTTTAAAGTTTAATGGTAAATATATCCACATATCACGCAAGTGTACCAGGTTCGAATCCAGCAACCCACTTTTCATTTTTCTTTGATTATGTATATTCAACGTTGCGTTATGAAAGAACTATTTATTACCCAGCAGTGGCCTTAGCAAATGCGGGGCCTGATTTGGATATTTTGGTGGGACCCCTGGATTTACGGGAGGGCCCCCTATAAGCACGACATTTGGAAATAAACTTTTAAATTTGTTATATACGATATTGAATTTAAAATTTTCTTCATCGATTTAAAATTACTTTCTATAGATTTTTAAAACTTACTAACGCAGGAGGCACCTGTGAATGCCGGGCCCGATTGGGCCACATCGGTCCAATCGGCCTAAAGCTGGCTCTGTTAATACTACTATTTTCTATGCAAGTATCAAGAAAAACAGCAGAAAATAAATGGTGATCAGCTGACATTATCCAGTAAGAAAGCTTCTACTTCAATTTGTTATACATTTTGCTAGCAAAAACGTTTGAGCATAACATACAAGTAAAATCGGCTTGTAAATAAAGGATATATTCCACCCACAAAAAATGAAATAAACGAAATATATCCGTTATTTACTCGAGAGTAGCAAATATCCTATACCGATAAATAACATACCTTTATTTTATATCCAAGATGGTAAACTGGAAAACTCCCTTAACTATTTCCAAAGTTGTGTGGCAAGGGGACGACCCAAAGAATATATACTATCTTTAAGAAATGTAATGATAAATAAATTACTTTTTTGAAGTTTGATGAAAGTTTTAGACTAAACTGACTTCGACAGTTTCACATGTGGTCGTTGTAACAAGATAACCTAGTTGGGATTTCGGACTCGAAACAGAACACTGCTGATGGTAATACAAATATAATGTTTATTGATGTATGATTTAAAGAAAATAAATATGACTGATACGTGCGTGTGTGGGTCCAAATACTGGACAAATTAACATAATACGCACGAAACCTATAAATGCAACAAATATAAATACAAATGAATGACTTTACATAGCAAAGGACAAGGTGAACAAATCACAGCAATTCCACACGATGAAAATAATGGGTTTTTACTCAATAGTAAAAGAAAAGATGGATTCACTCAACTAGTGAAAAATGAGATTGTTTTACTCAAATAGTAAAATGTGGTAATTGATTGGGGAGATATTATACAAAAATATCTTATACACTCCCAAAACAATGGGTATAACAAAACCCACAAATTAGCCCACGGCTAAAAGCTTACATACATGGAGTAACAAAAAACGCTCCGTCAAAATTACACTTGGCTACCAGTCACACTGGTCAATCAAGTGAGTATCATTACAGGTAGTCACCGACCACCTTTCAATTTCTGTGGTTAGCTCTGTAGCTGGTACCACGTCGACCACGACCACTCTGATCACTCTACATTCTAGTTACTCTATTCACTCTAGTCAGCTCTACAGCTGCTATGTTCACTCTGGTCACCCTGGTCAGCTGAAAGTACAACTAACACCGTGTACTACTCATGACACAGGTATATAAGATAAAAACGTAATGACGTTATATACGGTAAGTTATGTAAATTACATTATCGAAACATTACAGAACAATAAACAGGTTCAAAAGTGAACCTGTGTCCGATGAGATTCCTATGATACTAAACGTTTCTTAATAAAATGCAACTTTATTGCTAATACAAGTTCTCTTGCTAAGTCACAAACAATAGACAAATATTTGCGTTATACTACGCAAGCCAAAGCTACATTGAAAACATACAAAAATGAACGTGGTAATACCAAAAATAGCTATAACTTACAATATACAACAGAAATAATATACATAAGGAATATATAAATTACATACCTCTACAGCTAAAGACATGCAAGTCCCTAAGTAGACTGCTTACTGACAAGACTTTCCGTAATGTGAAGATACCACATTTATACACATGGGATGTAGTCTGCTAGATGTAAATCGGTTTTTTCTCATCAAGAGCACTTCGCACGTGCGGCAGGGATGAACCGAACTCACTATTTCGAAATAATGTACACGATGCATAAATCACCCTCGGGTATCGTTGTACACAAAGAAACGAAACCCGAGTACATTTTTTAAATAAATAGAGAGATTCACACAATTCCGTGAGAGTCGTCACTGTCCAATTCGTATACAGTTTTGCTAGCTGTTACAAAAATACACCATAATAACAAGCGTAAGTTTGAATTTTTATTTCCATGAGTACGTGTACTGATTGCAGCCGTTTCAGACATCCTGAAATACAGATTTGTATAATACAGTCAAAACTGCAAAGAAATACAAGAAAAGTGAATTATGCGACCGTTAATTTAACTACGATTTACCCCTTACCAAGTGAAGCTGGACAAGATTGGGTCAGAACCTACGGAAATTAAACAACTCAGTTGTAGAAGACGAAGTATACAAAGCCGTAACTACAGTGTTGTTAGAAATCTTTTTTAAATAGGGAACATTACAACCTAATGGAAGAGTGGGGGATTAAGAAGGAAATTAAATCAATAACCAAAACATATTGTCAAGTCAAACAAACCATAAGACGGGGAGGTCAAAGAGAATGCAATACAATAAAAAAATATTTAAATACAAAAAGAAGAGGATAAAATAAAAGCGAGGAAAGAGTACGAAGCTTTATAAGATTACAAATTAACTAGCACAAAATAAGGGCAGGAGAATTCTCCATTTTATATATTAAAGCAAGAGTGATGCAAATCATGAAAGAAATAAGAAAAGGAAATAGCAGGCATGTGGAAAAACTAAAAGAAGATAACGTTACCATAACTAAACCAACACACGTAATGGAAGAAATATATAGCTTTTAAAAAGATCTAAACATTACACAAAATATATCGGGGGGAGGAGAGTGATAGAAAATACGCTGGGAATATACCATTTTTGCAAATCCCCAGTACTCTAGGTCTCAATGCGAAACACTTATAATATCAAATGAAATAAATGCAGCATTCAAACACCTCCATCAAGGCAAACCTATTGGTACTGGTGGCTCAACAACAGATTTATATATTAGCTTCAAATATCTCTTAATTCCACTATTAAAGATATTATATCTTAATATTCTATTAAATAATGAAATGACCTCCACGATAAAAGAAGGGGTAGAAACACTTATGTATAAGGGGAGAGGTGATGTAAACGACCTAATGAGTTGGATATCGATGTCGCTTTTAAATACAGACTATACAATGCGTAGTAAGATCCTTGCTAACAGAATTAAAACATGTATCGGAAACATAATTAACATTATATTCAGAAAAAAATTCTAACCTTAAAAACAGCGATTGAATTTTTGGAAACTAAAGGAGAGGAGGGGGGTTTGATCTTATAGATCAAGAAAAGGCCTTTGACAGAATAGAGTATAGTTGCGTAGATATTGTTTCTTATATACGCACGATGAAATTTAATATAGAACGTTCAGCGACACAGGATTGTTCTTTATCAATGATATTATATGTAATAGCAACAGAAGCCCTCCGAATAAAAATACGTAACAATAAAAATGTAAAGGGAATTTAACTCCCAAACCTCAGAAAGGAACTAAAAATGGTACAGCATGTTCATGACTATACCAGTTTTACTTCCGATGCCTACCCTTTCAAGTATTTAGAAATGGAATTTATGGACTTTGCGAAAGCAATAGGATCTAAAATCAAACATGCAAGAATCTGAAATTCTGTTAATAGGTAACTGGCGGGGCAACTACCTTGGACTCAAACCAGAATTTGTAACGACACCTGTAAAAGGATTAGGAGTGACGGGGGGGGGGGGATATCTAAGAGTATAAAAATTCAACGCATTTTAGAAAAACTACGAACTAACTTACAAATGTAGGCACATACAAATTTGAGTAGATCGAATGCAGGTCGCTCAGACAAATGAATATTAAAATAGGGTATATGTTTAACTAGATAGATACCTTTGACAAAGAAATAATCCTGTTCATATGGGGAGGGAAATTACATTACCTCCGCAACGAATACTCATAAAATAATGATGCAGGGATGACTAAATATTCCACATCTTAGACATTATAAATTAGAAAATATCTGAAATAGCACTTAAAAAATGGATAAAAGGGAGTCTGTATGGAAAAATATATATTTCTTTGTGTATACGTTGAAACAAATACCTGTGATATACAGAAACAATAATATAACCAAATTAATAGAACCACCAAGAATAATGACATGTATCAAAATTATATTTTTTAAATATCGTCAGATGAAGAAAATATGGACTGAGGAAAAATATTTCAATATATACAAACTTTTAATCCAAGATTTTAGCAGGAAAACAGATTATAAAGTGGAATTTAGAAATCCTAATGAAAATCTGTGCAAATATTAAGTCAACATCCATGCAAAGCATGATATATATATGAACCTACATGATGTTTGACTAACTGGAGGTGTAGCATTTGGAAGATATATTGAAAAATTACCAGTTGGCCACTTTATGTAAAACAAAGTTTATACGCAAAATAAAATAAAAAAAAATAAAATAAAAAAAAATAAAAAATTCGATATTGAACTGCAAAGCAAATAAAGGGAGAAAGAAATTAACTGCAAACATTACAACTCAGTATGGTACCTTTCAGATAGAAAGCCTACTATACACAACGGATAAAAATAGCAAAGAGCTATACAAAGAATTAATAAATTGCATTGTAGATATCATAATCAGATGTGGTAGAGCATCTTATCCCACTTCAAAAAGAAAAAAACAAAAACACGGCATGGTAGAAACCCTGGTAAATCTTATACATAAACAACCATATTTGTCTTTCTATATGTTCCGGCTGCCAAACAAGAGGACACGAGTTTGAAACTCGTGGCGGCATTCGCAATATTTTTTTTATTTTTTTTTTTTACTTTTATGATATTTATCATCAATCTTCTTTTAAACTCTCTCACCCAGTTTATTTATTTATTTATTTTACTTTTTAAATTCCCGTCCTAGGATGGGCAATCAACCTAGTCATATATAAACATCCACATTTGTCTTTCTGTGAGTCCAGGCTGCCAAACAAGAGGTCGCGAGTTCGAAACTTGCGGCGGCATCACAATTCTTTTAAAACTTTACTTTGTATTTGTATGTTCAAACTTTCTTTTAAAGTCGCTGATGCCAATTATTTTACTTTTTTCTTTTTCTTTTTTTATTCCCGGCCTAGGACGGGTATTTAACCTAGTAAATTAATACAAAGTGGTCCTGTCCGCCTGAAACACCGGAGGGGGGGGGGAGAGGGGGCACGGAATGATGGTGGGGAGTTGGTGCAATTCCGGAAAGGGCAGTCTGACATACCTTTTCCAGTAGAATGGGGGGGGGCTAAGATAGGAGCTGCACGGCTTGACAACCAGGAAGGGGAGGGAAAAAAACCCTACTCTGAATAACGATTTAACAATTAGAAATGGAAAATCATGGGCTCAGGTACCCGTGTGGTCTAAGATGCTTGCCTTTAAAATCATTGAATATTCTCACCTCGCTCGCTCCGCATGACTCGAATCTCGGGCTCGGCGAAACTGTGTATTTGAGAAAGGTTGCCAGCAATTTCCAGTTGTTCGGTGGATCTTCCCATAGGTGTCTCATTTTCGCGTATACTAGCCGCCATGTTTAGCCTATCATGTGCTGAAAATGGCGTTAAACCCACAACAACAACAACACCACCAACAACGACAAGAATAGGAAGTTTGCAGATCCTAGCATAAATTAATACGAACGTTACATACAGGAAACAAAGAAAAAAAGAGAAGTGCCCCTTTCAGTAAGAAATGATGAAGGTGTTATGCCAATGCTACTGGCTAACGCGGTAGTACAGGTCAAACCGGTATTTCTAAAAGGGGCATAACAATACACGGGCAGGTTCAGGTCAAGTGTTGGGGGGGGGGGGGCAAAATTTCGAAAGGGCTCTGACCTTCCCCGAAGGGCGCCAAAGCAAAAGTAGATGTGTATATTTATTCAGTGTGCATAATACCCAATAAACGTGCGCAAGAAAATACAATACCGATGGAAAAATTTCGAGGGACAAGTGATTGTAAATTTATGTGTTTATGTTTTCTTTTTGCAACCGCAGGGGGTAAGTCTGGACCCCAACGTATCCGGCTCTGCAATGGCAAGCACTGCAAAACAAAACACATTAAGGGGAACACAAGCACAAAACTAACACCTGCGAGTTATCAAGATTAAAACGATTAACACGCAAACTTTCATTACAAAAGTATTTTTCACACAGCAAATGTTAGGGGTGGAATCGAGTAGCGAGCATGTTAGGAGGACCAGTCTACTAGGGGCTAGGTGTCGCATCTGCCTGCCATGCTACCATCCCACATGCCCGAAAAATTCTACCCTCTACTTTCTGCAGTTTTGTTCTCCTTCTAAGTGACTTATTTCTTTCCCGCAGAATAAAAATAAGAGAAATAAGACGACTGAAAAAGGTAATCTATGAACGTCAATACCAACATAAACACTTATCGGTAAATAGTATTCAATACGCACACATAATTGGACAAAATCCTGATCCCAGGCAAGAGCACTGACTTTATCAGGGAAAAGAAACCTCCCCAAAAGTCTATTGCCTGAGGAGTGGAGTACGAGTCTTGTAAACAAAAGATATTTCAGGCATGGACAAGGAATGGGACGAAATCTGGAAACAGAAATCCAGCCAGGTACGGGTCCTTCAGAAAGAAAAGTTCAACCTGAATTCAAAAAAGATCAATGTAAAAACAATTCCCTTCAAAATTCCTTTTAATTGTTCACGATAAACAAGACAACAATATATACTGGGGGACCATGAATGTGTAAAATAGCTTTACAACTTTTGGGCAAAGGCGGTGGTCACCTCAAGAACTTATCAGTTTACATAATCAAGGGTCCAAAGGGTGTACACAAATAAAAACAAAGATGTAAAGAGAAAAATGACATAATTTGCCAGAAAAAAAAACATTCACTTAACTTGACTACAATACGTTCAGAGGATACCCTGAATATTGTACAAAAACTATACTGAGAATTATAGCCATACTATTTATATTCGTTCTGTCAGTTTTTACTGCAGTTTTCTGCACACGGTTTAGGACTGCTGTTCTTCTTACCCAGACCCCAGTGAAGAATCCACTTTCTAGAGACTAATTGTCCAGACCTTGAATGTCAAACTTTTACAGGCTAAATGGTCGTAAATTTGATTAAAATATATTAAATGCTATACAATTTGCATAATTACTTTGAAGGAGCAAATGACTAAAACCTGACCTTCTATTAATAAAATATTTCAAGTAGAATTGTGCTAAAGAGTCACGCTGCATAAACCATAGTTCCAACCCAGCAACAAATTCCAAATTTACAGAGATATTTTAACGGAAATTCCTAAAGCTGCATATATTTTCACCGGTTATGATAAACTTCATGCGAGAAATCTGATCTCAAAGTTTCGGGTAATTCTTATTTAAAGACCTGAACGTTTTTATGAATTCTGGGCCAAGGCATCTCATTCAAATAGTCATGACAATTCATGGTTTTTTTTCCCTTGTTAAACTTAAGGTCAAAACCAGGACTTACAGTGTCAAGAGCGTATTCAGAGCTCTAAAACCTTATGTTGTGCTGTGTCGAACATTTGCACGCTTTATAAAGTGAAAGTTATCAGTACTGGATATCTGATGTATAGAATTTGTGTACAGATACGAACGTAAATATTACTCAAATGCATAAGCATAATCACTTTTCAGTAACAGTGACCGTCATCCCTAGAGTTTGATTCTCATATCATTACATTTGATTTCTGGTAAATAACTCAAGTTATGTTGAATATATTTCAATGCAACTTGAGGCATATTTTTCCCTGAGCTAACGGAAAACCCTACCATTGTTACTGTATGTAGGTACGAGGCAAGAACGTTGTTCTTAAACTAGAGTTTGCCTTTGAAAACGATTGCGAGTAATAATTTCACTACAATACATAGAATATTTAGGAAAGTTGTAACATAAATTTCGCATTAGAAACTAACAATGTTGTTGCAAGATCAGGTTTACTGTTAGTGGAATTGCTAATTTCAACAACGCTTAGAACAAAATGAGAGAGAGAGAGAGAGAGAGAGAGAGAGAGAGAGAGAGAGAGAGAGATGGTCATAAACTCTGGCGGTCAACATTCATATGAACTGTATTTGTTGTAATATGTAAAGAAAAAACTTAATTTTACATTTACAAACTATTTTATAAGCTCGTTCAAACAAAAGATTTATGAACAAAGACAGCCGTTTTCTTCCATTGACAATATTGTTCATATACACAAAATACGTAGTTTTGTTTATTTTTGTTTTTAAACCTATACTGAATTTCTTAGAATATGGTGTTTGTGGGTAACAATGGTTATAATGGTTTCCGTTCAATCTGTGCCGATTCGATTTTTCCATCAGAAGGAGTAAAGATAAAAATATTATAAAGCTGACAGGAGATCAGATCTTACAATTTCAGTGACTGTAGTTTTTTTTAGAGCTGTATTAGCCTGTTATGTATATCTATATTGCCTGTTTAAGTTTTGGTCTATGACTGATGATTCTGTTTCGATAGAGCTATAAAATAGCTTGTTTACTAGTTTTAACATACCCTTGATAATGAACCTGTTTACAGTTTGGGGTAATGTTCTGATTGGATGATTGAGTACTGCCATATATGCTACGTGGGGATGAGTTGTGAAATATGCCACGTAGTGATATATTGCAATAAAAAGTCGTAATAGAGTCGTGGAGATGTATATGAAGACAGATGTGGACGATTATTTCTATTCCTATTATTGTTATTGTTTTAATCTCAATATGCAGATGTATTTAATGTTGTGTTTATATTTATTTGAGAGGAATAATTCATTTGAATTACTTACTTATTATCATATGACAGTATGGACTAAAGAAATAAGTTGGGATTATTTTGTAGCTCATTCAAAGAAATTCTAGACAATGTCACTGTAACATATAGAAACTGCAAGCACTTCAGCACATTCAAGATTCTTGGTACTTCAGTACGTTCAAGGATATTAGCACATTAGTACATCCCAGACCTGGAATTCGTTCAGAAGGTTATATTCTTTTGGACTTGTGAGAGAATTTTTAGGATTATTTTTTATTTAGTTCATGAGGCTGTAACTTCCTCCTAAAATTTCATTTTATAACTTAGATAAATACATTATTTGTTAAGTTTTAAACAACGTGTTGGTTTTGCTTCTTTCAGTTACTTAGTTTAAGACCAACGAGTCCTAAGAAGCCAAAAAACTTTGAAAATATGACTCTCAATTTTGACCTGAGTAGCAATAGCAAGAACAACAATTTGCCCATATACATATATAATATATTCAATCTTAAAAGATACTAATAATTTCAGTTTAATATTCATGTATAAGAAGTGAATTTATTCAGTTTTCGGATCCTTGGGGAAATGCATCCAGAGTCACTCGCCGATAGTCATATTGCATCATAGCGATTGCCGAAATGACGGAAACCATCTGGGTATGTTTGAAAGTACACTCATACAGTTATATGTATAAAAGGAAACGCCTTGTGTATTTTTTTTGTGTTTGTGCGTGGAGGTGCTGTGTATATTTTTTATACATGAAACTATTTTTTTTATGTAACTATGTAACGTTTTTGTCATATACCTAACTAGATGCCTTATGCAAAATCTCTTAAGGGAGGAAATAAAGATTAATGGGAGAAGAAATAGTCCATACATAAATATTGTTAATGTCAGCTGTGTTAGAAAAAAACATGTTGATACGACTATTATCTTCGGATGGTAGAGACAATATAATTTCCAAAATATCTTCCCTGTTGACCATATCCGATGGATATTATTTCTGTATAGAAGTACCTAGACATCAAGACAAACATTGCATATAATTTCATTACGTTTTACCCAGATAGATTTGATCCTGGTGAATTGGCCATTTTTGTCTGCTCCGGTTGGGTTGGGGTGTAGTAGTGAAATGTGATTGGGTACGAGTAGGGATTGAGTTTAGGTAAAATCGATTTTTATAATCACGTTCCCCCCCCCCCCCCAACACAAAACTTTCCAACCCCATCACCTTCTATCCGAGTTTGAGTTGAATCTCTTTAGATGGAAGTCCTTCCAGTTTACCCACTGGATTGTTTTATAGTACAGCTTACACAGCACATATAATCCAAACCCCCTCTCCACCCCGACCTCCCCCGACCCATTATATTTTGGTCATAGCTTTAACGTTGGTGTAGTGTATAACGTAAGAAACATGTTGGCCAAGTGTGTTAATCAACAACATTCGTAACTGCAGAATGGTTGATTATTAAAAATTATAGACAATGAAGTTACTTCCACTGACGTCTGAACTCTGCTGATAACCCTTCATACCATTTCTGTATTTCTTCAAAGTTACAAATCGAGATCAAATCTGAGTGGTATGGTATTTTGTCGTAACAAAAGTTTCTCTCATATATAATGCAAGAGTCAATTAAGAAATGAACCCGAGCATTAACGCATGTTAAAGCACTTTGTTTCTTTGTTTGTGTTGCTGTTGTTGTTGTTGTTTATCTAATTCGACGCGACTTACCGATATACATGTTTTCTTAAATTCAACATGCATGATGGTTTCTTACATAAAGAAATCCATTTACAATGTTGTGTGATTATGGTGAAGGCCATTTTGTTTTAAATGATCTTTTAGGCAAATCTGAAATTATATGAGGACAACATATAGAACAGCATGAAAGCTTTACTCACACATTAAGCTTTCGAAGGACATTATATACAAACGATAGGAAATGGCATGTTGATCCAATATGAAATTCGATCTATTTATTTGAAGAATCATTGTTCATGTCCCCCCCCCAAGTGACCTTTATGTTCCCTCAAAATCAGTTGGATATAAGCGCAGATAGCACCACCAAAGATGAAAGGTATGTCGCAATTCCGGCCATTCCCTTATATTCACTATTCATCTCAAATGGAAAACGAATTCATGCAAACTGTGTCCTAAGAGAAAAAAAGGAACATAGGCTTAGTAATTGGTCTCATTCCTTTTCATACCAGAAGATGGTGTGTATCTAAAAGGTCAATTTCAAGCATTAGATAAGATTAGAGAAAAGAAAATCTATAAATTCAATTTCAACTTAATTAACATTAGTTTGTCAACTATATTGCAGCTTTAAAACATAAAACCAGACTCCACACATTTTGTTGTATTTCGGGTTTGATTCGTGTGCAGCAAATTTAGAACCCAGTTTCCATTCTCCAGTAATCGCGTTATTTTGTTTGGATTTTGTGAGATTTATTCTTCTTCTGTTTTTCCACTAAAGAATTATAAAAACTCCGCAGAGCCGTCGAAACAATTATGAAACTATTAGTCATACATTTCCTCACTCTCAATGAAATCCAAAGAGACATTTTTGACTCCATTTGCTCGTTCTTATTACAAAATCACAAAAGTCCAACATGAAAATATGCAAAACATTTTCATAATGATCTATCTATCTATCTATCTATCTATCTATCTATCTATCTAAAAACAGTCTAGATACGACACATGCTTAAATATGTTTCAGGAATTTTTTCTTTTACAAATGTGCTGTATATGGTACATATTTCAATGTTAGTGTGTGGGAGGACAACGCCTGACTGGTTGGATGAAAGTTGGGAGGGACTGAGAGGATAATGGAAAGATGGTAAAATATGCTTAACTTATATATAGGTCGACAGTGATTATATCCCAGGCCTTTTGTTTAAACCCAGGCAATTGATCATTTGCAACCTTTTCTAGAAAGAAAATGGGAGCCACGGTAGCTCAGTTGGTAGAAAGTTGGACTCGTAATCCCCACTCAGTCAAGCTCATGTCGGCTGTCTCGGAGTTTCCTTGGAAAAGGCACTTGGTAAGATAGCAAACACGAAACAAAACATTAAGGGGAAAGTGGGTGGGGTGGGGACTCCAGGCTGTGATTGCATGGATTGTTAGAAAGAGCTGTAGTTACAGTTTCTAAGCACGTTAACCGTTGTCGACGCGGATAAATGAGAGAGAAAAATATAGATAGATAATCGGCCTTTAACCGAAAACAACTATAGTAAAAGCAGAGACAACGAAATGGAACCCTATCTAAATACATCAAGATCCGAAAAGATCACTAATTAAACATTGGAGAAAAGTGAAAAAGAATATATTGAAACAAATGTACAAATTGATTAAGCAACCATGTAGATGATGTATAAAACTTGCCCGGAGGGGTGTGGGGTGTGTGCGACTGTCTAAAGAAGTATGAATGCAGATAAACCGAAACAAACTCTCGCTGGCTTTTTGGAAGGAAGGTGCGATATTGAGAGGGTTGTACAATGGAAAACAAAATGCTAAATATCTTCTTAAAGGAAAACTTCTGGTAACTGCTTGTGACAAACCATTGTATTCAATATAAAAATTGTAGAAAACGTGGCTCTTACCAAAGTATTTTTTTTCTCTTCTTTTCAGCAGTTTTGTTAGGGAGAATGTCTCTATTTCCTTGCCGTAATCATCAACTTTCATTTTGCACAAAAGTTTGCCATACTATGAAACTAGTACTTTTCGCACTTGAAACACTGTTCAGAATTCAATATACTAAATCAACTTATGGCAGCACACGATATTCGAAAATCGATTGATTTATTTCTGATTGGTCATGATCAAACCTACACGCAGCATAGACTCATCCTTGATGCAAGCTCTGCGTGGTAAAAACGAGATGTCCCTCTGCAACGATATTTTTTTCATCTTCATGCGCATGTAATGCTTTATATATACACCGTGCCTAACGAATCAGGTCCTGGTCCCTAAGTCAAGTCTATACAAATACTAAATTTACATCAACAGTATCTTGTCACTTTCTTTCGCAAAAACTTTGCATTTCATTATTAATTATCGGCCATTGAAGCTAATATACTCTATGTTACGGTCACCTATTTCTAGATTGGTCCATAGTTGTGCATGTAATTAGTACCGCGAGTCCAATAGTCTACATGTATACCGGCTAATCGACATAATGTTAGTCGGTAGAAATTGAATTTAAGTTTTGATAGTGTCTGTAAAGTATAGATTCAGTTTGGATATAATTAGATTTTACATAAACAAGAAAACGTCTTAGCAGTATCTAGAAGCAGCTTTAAGACTTTTCTTTTAATTGTATGCAACCAATCATTCATGTCTCTTGTAGTGAAAAGTGATAGGTTCGCAGATTAGGATGCGTCAGTGTGTGTGTGTGTGTGTGTGTGTGATTTGGATTTTTAACGTAGCTTTAACAATTGTTCAGTCATATCGCTACGATGTTTGTAGTGTGGCAGTTTACAGTGATGTCTAGCACTGAGGAATCATAATGCAGACATGTAGCATGATGTCCCACCCAGTTACATTATCCTGACACCAGGCCCACCAGTCCTAACACTAACCTCATAATGCTGAGCGTATAGCGAGGCAGCCGTTTGTACCGTTTTTATGTCTTTGATATGACTCTGCCGTGGTTCGAACCCGCGACCTACCGCATCCGAGGCGGACGCTATAACCACTATGTTTGCTTCATTACAACAAGAATGAACTTTTAAAAAACGTGCCATCTCTAACTTTTTTAATTGGGTTTTATGAGGATTCGGCAGTTGTGCTTAAAATTTGGGGGGCAGGGATAAATCTGAATTTGTAACTATCAATTATGGAAGGGTATATTTGCTTTGCTATAGAACCAAAACCTTTCAGAAAAATATTAATCTATTTTTCATTCTACGTCTTTATAATGGTTTCCAAGACAACTTATCCAATATCGAGGTCATACTTCCTGGCATATAGTCATAATGGGATGTTACAAACCTGGCTGTTCGTTTTCTGGATTCTTTTAAATTTCATCTTCTAAACCCTGGGAATAGGGGCCCCAACCTGTACAAGCGTATTCTAAAATAAGTCTAACTAAACCTTTGTTAGCGAGTTCTTTCGCATGTTATGGGCAAGATGACAAGATAAGTCTTTATTGGCCTAAAGTTCGAGTTGAATTTGAAGGTTCCATTTCAGATCACAAGTACTTGTGACCTTTAAATAGTTTCTTTGATTGAAGCTTTCTAACATAGTACCTTCCAATAAATACGACATATTGGATTTATGTCATTTCTTTCTTGTCAATATGCATATGCTTTGTTAGGTTGGAATCGCATGCCGCATTTTCGTACCCATCGTCCAAGCTTTTTTAATGTCATTTGCAATATCGAAGTTTCCGGCTCGGTTTTGATTATTCTGTAGCATATACAGTCATCTGCGACTAGTCGACGTTCTTCGTCTATTTCAATTAGGATGTCACTGATATGCTTGGAGAAGAGTCCTGGTCAAAGTGTTGTTCCTTGCGGTACTCCAGAAGATACGTTGTACCAGTGTTATGTATATTTAATTTGCACTGTTTGTTAGTTTTTTATGTTTCATTATATGCTATTCTAAAGTAACATTGTATATTGGACTTAACCTTGTCCAAAATCAAGTTTATTTTCTACTTGAACTGAATTGTTATATATTTTTATTTTATTCTGTAAACAACTAATATATAGCTAAAATATTCTCTGTATGCATGAGTTTATTATCAGGATCATTATTAATAGAAGCAGATATGTTTATTTGGGTCTAGGTCTATGTCATTCGGATTCCACTACAATTTACCTGATATTGTCGAGGTTATATACTTTTAGTAACACAGTTTCTAATAATAAACAACGTTTTATTTTGTAATCATTCAGATCTTTCTAGAAGGTTATTTTCCATTAGGTAACGTTATTTTGTTTGCTGTTGTGGTTTCTTTTTGTGGTTTTTTTTTTTTAATTGTGAACTGAGTTGAAGTATGGGGATTACTATACAACCTTGTCACTGGAAAGATTATTCACTCGTGCTAAATAATCAATTTGTTTTTTTTTTTTTTGTTGTGTCCATTATTCATTTGGAATTTATTTCTTCAAATTATTTAATTCAATGATTCATTTCTCTGGAAATACAGACTGCTTATAAAACAAATAATATTCTTGGATATAGACATTCATTAGGATTTACAGTGAATTCAAACCTGGAATTTTATTACTGTGTTTCAACAAACGACTGTTGGTACATCAGCATTATACAGGTTATCACAGACACATCAACACCTTCAGCATTGAACTTAATTTGGATTTCTACTAAAGTTTATTCAGAATTTTAAATTATTAGGACTTGTGTCAGTAATTCTAGGATTCTTTTGGGCTTTAATTTGTAATACTGTGAGTTCTTTTTTTAATTTTCACTTTGTCTTCAAGGCAAAGAAATTATTTGCTGAATTTTACAAAGCTTGTTGATTTTCACTTTTTTCTCTTACTTATTTTAAGAGCATAGACTCGTAACACCAGCCAGATTTGGGACCATTTGTCACTACATATTAATCTCGGAAATATTGAAAGCGCCTATTCAGCGTTGAGCTTTGTTTGCAATTCCACAATGAAAAGTTGACTCTAACAATTCATGGGAGACATGTCAAAAGGTGTTTTCAAAGTCAAAAATACAAAATGTCTGCTTGGTCACCTCTATCCACATATTTATCCCGATCAATAACTCAGCAAGGTGTGTTTCGAACTGGGGAATTTCCGTAAGGCATGCTGTTTATCATATAGTTATCCAAGTTCTTCATGATGTTATAACAGACAATACGTTCAAGCTCTTTGCAAAGAACACTGGTGAGTGACATTGGGCAGTAATTACTGGCCATTGCATGATTGCCTTTTTGCAGTAGTGGCCATGCCATTTCCTTGCCAGATACCAATCCTTGTGATGTTGTAAATGTCCAGTGATTGTTAAAAGGTGTGTAAGTACATGTACTTGTGCCAACTCAGAAGATAGTGCCTTAAGTACTTTTTGAATTTATCATCAGCTCCTCAAGTTTTTGATAGGTTTAAACCATATAGCAGCTTTTGAAGTCCTAAATATGTTACTGCTGTAATACTCATTTTTGGTACCTTTGGGAATATGCATGGCGAAGCCATATCACTATATTAGTGAAAACAATGTGGAATTGTATTCATTTTTTCAGCCTTCTCTGTATCGGTTTCAACTAGTCTGGTGTCTGTCTTTAGTGAATGAATGCCATGTGCATCTTGTCGTCTTGATCTTAATGTATTTCCGGCATGATTTAGAATCTAATGTTAGGTTTCCACTCATGCTGTTGATGTAGTTGTGTGAAATTTAAATTTAAAAAAAAGAAACAAAACACACCTCCCCCCAAAAAATAAATCATTCAGCTCTTACCCGTTTCCATTTTTTTCCAAAAAATTTCATTGCCGGTATGAGCTCATATATGGGTCACTCTAGAGTCAGATGGGTATTTTGTTTTTAAAATTACGCCATATTGTAGGTTTACATAAGAAGCACTCTAGAGCCAAACGGGAATTTAAAATTGTGTGTTCCTGGAGCCAAACGGAATTTAACATTGTGGGAATGATAATGTTATTTTTTTAAAATTAAAATCCAATACACCACATTTACAATCCAGCTACCTGTTTTGTTTATAGTACGGTACACACATCCCATAATCCTGCAACCGCCTTTTGACCACTATCCAAAGACACATCCTACAATCCAGCAAACTGATTAAAATCAGATCACCGCTGTCCAATGTGAAGATATGACGACGACCGCTTAGGGGTCATGTTCTGGTGACCTTTGAAGCAGCCAATAGAAATGCAGCTTTCAAAAATCTGACTGTGAATCATATCTCTCGGTACACACAGATGTTCTTCATCCACACTGTTCAGTCTCCAAACGCAAAGATATAAGACTTCATCTGACTGGCTGATAAAATTAGCGATTGTGGTAATAACATGTGTTACCAGAACATGATCCCTAAGTGGTCGCTGTTTGATCTTCACGTACAACAGTGGAGATCTGATTTGAATCAGACTGACATTCCAGCAACCGCTTTTTTATCACTGTTCACACATACAATCCTGCTATCCTGCGAATGGTGTCGGAATGTTTATGCACATGTGCTATACTTGCATACACACAAACAGTAGAGAACAACAGAGGGTTTTGATTGATGCAGATCTATAATTTAAAAAAAAAATATTCACGACTAAAATTTGTAGTGATTATCTTTAGTTGAAAATTCGTACGTTCATAGGTTCTATGTTAAGATATTATGAATGTAAAATTGCATAGTATCTATAAATAGATGCTGACGCACGTGTTTACTCTTACTAACAATAAAATTATTAAATCTATTGACAAGTTTTGGGTTGTTTACCACTGGACAGGTCGGTTATATGGGGTCTTAGAAGAAATATTATTTCCCATTTGATAGGTTAGATCACCTGAACAGGTATTTTGAAATATTAGATGATGTAGTTAGATCTGTACCGTGGGATATATTGCGACAAATAGTCGTAATAGAATCTTCACGGTTCATTTAAGAAAAGAACTAAGCAATCAAATTCATTCCTATTTCGGGTTCGAATTTCATATGTTAAAATGAGTTTGCAAATGAATTTTATGTTGTATTTAAATATTATCTGAGAAGAAAAACAGTTGTTTGGATTATTCAGTGGAAATAGAACGTTTAGGTTATTTATTATTGCTAAAGAATAAAGACAGCTATTGAAAGTTTTTATTTCTCAGAGGTCAAGGTCATAGTCATGTATTGGAAACAATACATTTGCTGGGTCAAATAAACCCAAGTCAGATTTTATGGAAAATTATAAGCCATTCACGTCAAAAGGTTCTACATCACTTATTGGTGATTCGGCCAATCCTATCCCTATACAAATATTAAGGGAAGCAGGGGCTTCTTGGAATATTTTATTATCAGGTACTCTGCCTTTGTCTGAGAAGTTTTCTTCTGATGAAAGTGTTATTGTTTAGGGAGAGAAGTGCGTTTTTCTTCAATTTATACTCCATAACGTTAATTTGTATTCACACCTAGTTTCAGGACCAATGATTATTAGCGTTGTGAGTTCCTTGCCCATTGAGGATGTTCATTATTGCTAGGCAACGACTTAGCTGGAGATAAGGTTGTGGTTAATCCACTTGTAACTGACAAGATTTGTTTGGATAAAATAGCTGATCATATTGAAAATGAAATCCCTTATTTATACCCTGCTTGTGCAGTTACTAAGCTATGGCAAAAAGCGCTCTTGAGAAAGATGTTTTTCAGGAAATTATTCCTTTGGCTGACACATGCATTGGTCAGACTTTTGATGAGGTCACCTTTGCCCCTGTTACTGATCATTTAAAAGGTATTGATCATTGTTATCATATTTTAGCTACTCATTCTCCTACTTCTAATCAGGCAAATGACATTCACTTGCCGTCGAAAAGGAACAAGATCCCGATATCTCCTGTTTGTGTCAGAGGGTTATTAGCAAAGCTGATTCTGCAGATGTAACAACTTGATATTTTTGGAAAATGGGGTCCTTATGATAAAATCGAGACCACCCGAGGCACCCATTGGAGAAGAGTGGTCAGTGAGATATCAAATTGTTGCTCCTACGTGATATAGAAAGAAATTCCTAGTTTAGCTCATGAAACTATCTTGGCTGGTCATTTAGGAGTCAATGAAACCTATTAGAAGTTCTTGCATCAGTTTTTCATCTTACATCATGTTTCCAAATATTGTAGATCTTGTTTAATTTGTCAATAGCCGGTTTCAGTTCTTTTAAACTAGTTTTTGGACATATTATCCATGGACTATTGGAACTGTTAAAAGAATTTTTTTTTTTTTTAAACAGAAGAATCCGACACGAATCTTTTAAATTATATCTCTGATTGTGAAGTAGCAAGATATAATCTTCTGTCTACTCACTCAAAATTACAACTAAGGCAGGTCAAAAGCACAAAGGTAAGAACTCTTCAACCTGGTGATAAAGTTTCGTCTCTTTTGCCAATACTTCAAAATCCTATACAGGTTACATATTAATTGTCCTTATAAAGTTAAAAAGAAAATGGCTTTGGAAATGTTTGGATTATTCAGTGGAAATAGAAAGTGTTCATTGGACTATAATTTGATTTTGGAACTGTTGTGAATTATTCAAAAAAGTTCTGGACGACACCATTTTGACACATTAGGATTGTTGGCAGACAAGTATATTCTTGGATCTGAAATTTATTTTGAACATTTCATTCTTCTGGACCTTAATATGACCTTTTCAGGATTAGTTTGGAATCAGTTCATAATTTTGTGTTACTCTTAGGTGTTATTTTTAAAACATTGATAATCAAATTGTTTCTTAAGTTTTATAAAACTTGTCAGTTTTTCTTCTTTCTGTGACTGAATTTATGACCACAGAGTTGTAACAGTTACTGATACAGGTGACAGCCCTCTACCCAACATGACTTAGTCCTCATATCACATGAAATCACACATGTATGCATGTGAACTGTGGATTATAATCAATGAAAGTTACCAACTGGCATTCATGCATGAGGATAGTCATGTAGAGTAAAAGACTGTGAATTAAACTAGTAACCAACAAAATACCACTCTTACCACTCTACTTGAAAACGTCTTTGCAATTGTGACATGATAAATAAAATGCACAGTGCTTGATTTTGGTATTTATAAACCTCTTTTTATCTTAAAAGGAAATTACTTGACTTGTACTGTCTGTAAATCGACAAACGCCCTGGTTTCATATATGTGCACCGAGGTGCCGGTGGTTTTCCATTTCCACCAACAGAAATTCGAACTCGTACATGCTAATTATTTGATCCTCAATAGCCATCGAGTAGAGTTATTAATCGTACTGAGACTATTTTGTGCTGCCATGAAAAGTTCAGGATAGACACGTATTCCAGAATACAGCCATAACAAAATAATTTTACCAACACCATCTGCGACACTGTTTCCTATCGATATAGCCGACAATTCCACTGGGTGTAGATATAATAGTCGATGTGGTTGCGATTCATACCACACTCAGACCAAAGGTTGTTGCCTTGTTGATTCCACAAAAAGCATGTTACACATTTTAAGTTTACCAGTTCGATCTTCAAAATTCACAAGCTCACCTGGGTCAATGTCAGCAACAATGTGGCTGGTAAACTCAGTCAAATCTGATTTGGGTATTTTAATGTCACCGGGGTGTTCGTTTCATTGGCTGCATGAAGCTCATCAAGCTGAGTTTGAGTCAACCACAGGGGGGCAATCGCAGTCAACTAAGTAAAAGACAGCCTCAATTTGAGTCTGGGATCATGCTTTAATATTGCTTTTTTATTCTTGTAAGCTGATGTTCATTATGACCAACCTTACCTTCATGATGGGACATTATTATTAAAGATGCAAGAGGTCTAATTACTCAATGTTCCAAAAGCATGTCAATGACCCTCATTTGTAAGCTCATGACCTCCAACAACAGAATCTTGTCAGAGTGGATCATAACTTATTATTTGTAACCACTGTCACATGCTGCATGTCCAAGCGCTTGAATGTATGTGTTGACTACGGACCACCTAAACAATTCACGTGCAGGGAAATTTGCATACCTATAATTGTTTTGATACGAACACAGTTGACATGAACATGTACTATGTTGTGAAGTCAAGCAACATTTTTTCAGAGGGTTCCTGATAACCGTTTAACCAGCGAGAAGCTTCAGTTACTTCCTATTTTTCAAATATCATCTTGCTACGAGTTTGGTCATTGTCTCGATTTATAGTTTGAAAGGCAGGGAATATGTGTTTTGGTATGAAGACAATGCTGGGTACTTGCCCTGTAAACTGTCCCATATGAAGACAATGCTGGAAACTTGCCCTGTAAACTGTCCCATATATGTCAGTTACTTGATGCATGTATGTGGTGAGTGCAAGGAACGATGGTGTTGACATGGCTCCAGACTTCACATGAAATCCTTAATGAGCCTCCCAATCTGATTAAAATCAATATCTCCACTGTTATACATGAAGATCTGACAGTGACCATTTAGGGGTCATGTTCTGGTAACCTATGTTATTACCACAATCGCTAATTTTATCAGTCAATCAGATGAAGACTTATATCTTCGCGCTTGGAGACTGAGCAGTGTGGATGAAGAGCATTAATGTGTACCGAGCGATTTGATTCACTTTCAGAGTTTTTAAAGCTGCATTTCCAATGGATAATTCATAGGTCAGCAGAACATGACCGCTAAGCGGTTGTCATCAGATGTTCAAGTAGAACAGCAGAGATCTGATTTTAATTAGATTCATTAGCCTCCATGAAGTTGTGCTTCATACTGCTTAAATCCACCATTAAAACTTGTTCTTACTCATGACTAAAGGCGTCTGAATCTACTTTGTTAACATGCGCATAGTTTAGGTTGCTGACATGTATAGTCGAGAATCTGCATTATCAGAAGTACTTTTGAAAACATGATAGCTGGGCCAGCAGATCTCACGGAATCATCACTGTATCTGGGTGAGTCCAATAATCATTGTGGTAATGTTAAGGTTGTCAAGAATAGCTTTGATTTCCTTCTGTCGATGGAATATTTTGCGCTGCTGAACAATGCCAGGATGCCATTGTTAATAAATCCGACTGTGGTATTGATGGGATAATAATTACTGAGGGCATTGTCTTGTGTTAGTTAGCCATCAATTTCCAAGAAAGGCTCATATGGAAGGATAAACCCAAATCCGTCATGCAATTGTAATTCTATTTTTGGTACTCTGGGACTCCTAGCCAGATACGAATAATAACTAATATTCTATATTACCAAAATTGAGTTTACCCCAGTATTGTTGATATTCCCCATCAGTCTGTGTTGCCGCTCACGGGATGCAACTTGGAAAAGATCGCCCAATCAAAACAGACCGGCAAAATGGTTCAAATTGCAACAAGGGGAAATGTGCATTTTATTTAGAACGCATCTTTCAAAGGTCCATTCAGACAAAGTATGGGTCCATTTTTCCAATGTCTCAAGAATCATTTTAAAGCTTTTCTAGATTTTGTCATTAACAGCCGTGGTGTCTTTACGGTTTAAGCTTATAAGTGAATCACCATAAAGCTATAAGTTTGTTATTTATAGTCCATTATCATCATGGTTAAGTGTCTGATTCAAATGCACATGGAAGAAATTATATGTTTTAACTCCAGAGGTGCCTGTCTGATGTAATACTGGTTTTAGACACATCTTTGAAAAAAGTTCCACCAGGTCTTTATGTGGCACAAATTCAACCTGAATAATTGCCTAACAGTTTTTAAGTCACCATGACGCTTGTGAAACTTATACATGTACTCCGGTACTTGTAATTGCTGTGCTTTTGATGAAGCCTCGGTAACAACGGTATGTCCAATACAGCAATGGCAGTCTTATTCATGAACATATGATGCAGCTGAAAATTCGACAAAGGTTCTGTTCATCCACAACCACGCATGGAATTTCAACACTTGAAGGAATTTGGATATTTATGTGTACTGCAGTTTCTCATTCCGATGCAGTTTGGATATAATACCTGATATTGAAAATGGTTTTCTTGTGCCACTTGGTATTTGTAAATTATGCTTAAACGCGACTTGTTTTACTCGTAATGCTGTCAATGCATTTGGTTGATCCTGGGCAACCAGTTCTGGCTGATCCGGGGGAAATTGTTGCACAACCAGTTGTGGTCCTAATAACGAAATTCATTCAGTTTCTCACATATGGTCTGGTATTCATATCCCACACTCATGTGTGAGTTGCCTTAGCTGAATCAGTCGGCATAATGGTATATCAAGGAAAATCTTTTTCTAATTGCAAATTCCATCAATAATTTTGTTTTAGTTTGTTTACTCAATCAGGATCATAAACTGCAATCGCTTCAACCCTGGCTATTAGTTCATCAACATATGTGTTTCCTCAACCGTGTTAATGTTACCGGGTATTTTTATTGACATATATCTTAGCGAATCTTTGTTGAAGTGCACAGTAATACTCACAAACAGATCCGCACGGTCGGCAAAGCTTGTTATGTGATTTAACCCGGATGCCGCATTTAAGACACCTATACCAACATGGCATGTGAGCAAATGTAATTTGCAGCATACGTAATGACAAGTTCTGCTTAATAGTTAACATTTTCCAAGGCCAACACCTCTACAGTCATTACATACCAATGCCACTGAACTTGATACATTTACAAATTGTACTCTAACAGAAAAAATCATCTGTGTTTTCATAAAAAATCATCATTTATGTTTTTAATTGTTGTTTTGGGTTTAACACTAATTTTTAGCACATTACAGGATATAGATAATGACCAGATGAAGTACCTCGGAAAACCCCAATAAGAACAGCCAACCCATGGAATCTACTGGCAAGTGTTCTCACATACCCACATTGGCCAAGAATTTGACCTGAACCCATGCAAAGGTGAGATGGCAGTGATCAGTAAAGGTGAGTCCTTTAGACCAGTCGGTCACCCTGGGCCCCTCATTTTTGGGGGGAATGATGGTGTACGTATCATCAGGCGTATGTGCTCCTCAGCATATACATATGGTCTTAAAAATACTCGCAGTGGACAGCATTTGACTGTATGGCCAGTTGCTGTAAAATACACCGCTGTGAAAATAATTTGCAAACCTGGGGTTGTGCATTTTAAAAACATTCGTACACCAGTCTGCATCAACCAAGGATCAATGTCAAATATAATTTTGTGTCTGAACATAATTTTCTTTAATTCAGTATCTGATCAAATGACTGCATGCTGATTATTATGATCACAATGTATTATACCAATACGTAAATGACCACCGCTTGTACAATTACATCTGATGTTAAGTGTCAAGCACTGCTTGTTTATTGACACTATAGCTTTTCTCTTTGCACGTGAATCTTTTTCCACAAAACTTTTAACACTGCATCATTTGCTTTGATTCTTCATTGTCGAAAAATGTCTCATATTCATGGAAAGGTGTTGTTCGTAATTCAACGTGTTAATGCTAAAGACATCTCTCTATAATTAATTCTTTCTTGATGATCTTCAGTGTTTGGCTACTATATTCACTTTATGTTTTCAATGTCATCACTATCATCATCACTGCAGTATTTATTCATTTTGGGTTGTCTAAATGTCAGCTACTTTAGTTTCTTCCTGTACAATATCAAAGAAGGACTTTCCAGGATTTTTTTCTGCCAAGTCATGTTTACTGGTTCATCATTAATACTCCAAGACAATTTTTAAGTTGAATAAATTATCAATATGTCCAGGCCATGTCTTTAATAAGTCTCTGACTAATCTTTATGATACATTTAAGCGAAACAGCGATTTAATCTTTTTCTGTAACATTGTGCACAATTCACTGATCTGGTAAAATGAAGCCACAATCTGATTTGTCAATGCATTCTTTCAAAATACCATACATATCAATCTTGACTTTCTGACATTTATACATAGTGCGGTAATTGTTTAATATAAAAATATCCTCTGCTGCAGTTGGCAAAAATAATTTCAGACTAACTCTGCCACAGAAACTAAAATCATGTTAGTGGCAATATTCCTATTTCTGCAGTTACACAAGAATTTGTATATATAGACACAATCAATAATATAGGCCTGATTGAAAACTTCAGCCATGTGTGTAATGCAGTAGGGGTCACTTTCTTTACCACACATGCATTGCTGCAAATCATGGTCATAATGAAAAATTGTTTATACAAGTAAAGTCATGGGAGTCTTCTTGTCCATCTTCTTCTGAATAAGACTTTACCAGACCCTTTGCATGTGCACCTGGGCTCAACTGATCTTCTTAGTTTGTTTGGTTCACGAGTCAATGACTGGTGGTAAGACTAATGAAAGCACTGTTTTACATAGGAAAAACACAGATGTGAAGGAATACAACCTTCCGATTAGAGATGTTGATGAGAAAGAAAACATGACCAAGATTGAAAGAAAGAAATGTGAAAGAGCATGCCAATTTGTTTTCAATAAACAAAAAAAAAAAAGACTTTTCTGTTCTCAAAAATCAACATATTTAATAATAAGAATAAGCTTCTCTAACTCAAAACCATAAAACAAACATGCAATGTTTAAAACATGAACATATATACAAGGTTGACAAGTTTGGTTGAAATTATTATGTCAGATTAATATAGCAGTTGCCAACGGACACTAGATGATGCACGATGGATAAAGGGCAATACCAAAAGCACAAACAAAAGGCGTTAATAGCAAAAGCTCACTTGGCTTTACAGCCAAGTTAAGTAAAACAAGAGCTCCTTCAAGCAATGATACTCCACTGGCCAAAATGAATTTCCAGGAACCAAAGACAGTTAACTGATGGGTGTGAAAACTAGCTCTGATATTCTGGAGGAAGAAGACAATTTTCAAAATGGCCACCATGGCAACCACAATGGATGGAAGAATGGGGCCATTTTTGATGTTAAGTCTTCTGGTGAAAACACTATGCTGACATGACCATTCATTCAGGAAGAGTAGAGATACAATGTTTTTCATGATGGTCATTGTAGCAATCATACTGTCTGTGCAGATTGGCGTCATTTAAGACCAACGTTATGTCATAGGGCTTCAACCTCAGTAATAAGACCATGTAAAACCAAACAAGCATTCAAGTCTTCCAAAATATAAATTTACTTCTACCATGATAACATCACTGAATTGAGCTCATTTATAATTCCAAATAGTTTTAAATGTAATCCTGTGAACATAGAATATCACTTAAGTCCACGAAGCTTTCGCATAATCTGATAGAAGTTATGTATTCAAATCCTTGAATAAATTCATGTAATCTTCAAAATACTGTTTTAATTAAATATTTTCTACTCTGCTATATCCAACGAAAATATTATAAATAAATCACAAGTTCCTTTCTGACTTTTATAAAGCTGGCATAACTGAAGAATAAAATAAGTTGTGTATATTGTCATTAAATAATAAATATATATGCACCAAATCAACAATGTCTGAATCATGATAATTTCTCAAATAATTAAATCGTATTATTTCACAATACATATAATGCAAACAGTCATAATTTATCAGTCTTGTTCTGACCTTCTTAAATTACTGAACCTATCAAATGCTATGGCATGTAAGATAGCTCTCTACAGGGCAAATGCACTACTCTTTCCATGTGATGTTTATGTAAACTCCATTAATTTGTTCATGGCATTCTTCACTGGCTTAGTTGTTGATTTGACGTTAGCAATTTGGAATTGTTTTTTTATGAATGAAATTCCTATGACGTACTCTACATGTACTTTACTATAGTGCTAACTAGTCACTGAATTAAAGAATTTAAAATATAACTGTCATAGGCTCAAATGGCTTACATACAAACTATAATTAAAAAGATGATACTGAGAGCTGTAGCACCAATAAGACATTTTATGAACTTTTTTTGGAGAAAACCCATGCTGATATGATCATCCATTCAGAAACAGTAGTGATTGCAAGATTTTTAAGACGGCCACCATGGTGGCCATATTGTATGTCAGATCTGCATCATTTTCATTCTGGAACAAATAGACAACAAAAGGAAGTCTTTTGGTGAAAATGCTGCCATGACTTTCTGTTTAGATGAAGAAGCAATAACAAGATTTTATGATGGCTGCCATAATGGCCATTGTGGATGCCACCTCCTCAATGTTTTCATTTATGATCATTAAAAGCCTTTTGATGGAAACCAAATGTCTATATAACTATCCAATCAGAAGAACGCAAAAAAATTTTCAAGATGACTACAATGGTAGCCATGCTGATTGGATGATTGGAACCATTGTCATTTAATTTCATATAGGCTTGATAATAAGTTATCTGGTGCAAATCACATGTCAACATGGTTTTCCATTTATGAGATGACAGTAACAAGGTTTCTATGATGGCTGCCATGACAGTCACATCTGATGTCAGATCAGCACCACAAAGAAAACATAGTTCTTTGGTAAAAAACAATATGCTAATATAATCATCCACCCAGAAGTAGGAACAATAAGATTTTCAAGATGGCAGCCATACTGACTGTCAGATCGGCACACCTTTCATTTAAGACTGACTATATATAGACATCATAAAAATCTTCTGGTGAAAACCCCAAGTTAACAGGACTTTCTGTTCAGGAAGAGTTGCAATAACAATGAATTGATCAGAGAGAAAATATATTGTATGGATGACAATTCCAAGTCCAACTAGCCTGGGCAAGTGAAAATAGTTGGTAGGCAAGAAAAATCTTGGATGAATTCTTCCATGTATTGAGATGTTAGCAAAAAAACTCTGATAACATTTACCCTTCATCATTTGTGCTAGGCTATCGGCTAACATATCTTAGAAATGCCCCGTCCCAACATATTGGTTAAACAAACCTAGAAAAGTAACTCGCATTAAGATCCACATAAAATTACAATGCCTAAAGAGTAGTGCTTAGGTGGTAACAGGATTCTTACACTTACAAACACTGCAAGGAACTACAAAATTTACAATTTCTGCAATTGCAATCACTATGGTAAGGTAAATTTGAACATAATTTGCAGAAATTAAACACTGTTCTGGGTTTACAAGCAGTTTACACATAGCCTAATAAGGCAAAAACCAGAAATTTCGCTTTGTAATATACAATTCTGACTGATAAATATTTCATTAAATATTTCTATTTTGTCGTTCCTAATGCAATAACTTTTCCACTTAAAGACTACTTTAACAGAAAATATTACAGAATGCTCTCTACTCAACTGTAGGAGTTTCTTTCCTCCAAATACTAAGCAAAGACTCCTAAGAAATAAACCAGGTCACTGTATACACCTTTTCAAATATTTAATATATATGTGTGTATAGAAATGAATAGACTAAGTGCATTTCATGCCTGTGATGCAAAAGGTTAAGAGAAATGGAGTTAAATATTGTAGCTTTACATAATCAGTAGATGTTCAAAATATTTCACTGTAACCAACTTTGTCAATGATGTGCCATGCTCCTCGAAAATGAATGCTTCTATCAAGTTTTATAACTGCATACAATAGTTTAAGTGAACAAAAAACTGAGATCAATGATATTTGTAATAAATGGAACATAATAAGTCAATGTGACCAATTTTTACCAGTGATGAATGAAAATGTACATAATGATGACTGTCATGACTTTTTGTTACAGATAAACATGCATGAATGTTAAAAAATATGTTGCTTTGACCAACTCTTGCTAATAATTGGTACAGTTAATAAATATAACAGTGACAAAGTTTCATATTTTAGCATGCAACAGTATCCAAGATCTCAGAAAGTGAGTTTAATGTAAACAAAGAACATAATTAACCGAATCTGAAATGTAGGCCACGGTCTTACCTTTTTTGTAGATGGATTAAACAAACTCTTAAAATGTATAATCTCTTCAAATTTCATGACTGTATAATCAAAATTGTGAGGAAATATTAACTAAAGTCACAGAGATATATGTAGTCATGGGAGCATGAGACCAGGTCTTTGTGACTAACTTTGTCAGTTGATTACTGTACAACAAGAGTTGTTTCTGTGTGTCCCCTCTGCCAAACAAGAGGTTGCGAGTTTCATCCCAAATTTTTTATTATTTGTTTTAATTTTTATCTTCAAACTTTGTTTTAAGTGTCCCAATTTGTTAACTTATTTATATACTTTCTTTTCAAAATTCCCATCCCAGGACAGGCAATTAACCTAGTTTTGAAAATAAATGTGGCCAGTCATACTGACCAACAGCTGCCTGTAAATGCCCATAGTGTTTCCTCAAACAATGCAGTTTAAAGACAGTACAACTTTCCAGACATTAAGAATAGAAGCAAAGCAAACATATTCATACTAAATTCCATCTCCATCTTATGCATAATCTTCATTTCAGCTAATGATACAAACATTCAGTGTACAGTTGCTTAGTTATAATTTCTATAAAACTTTTTAAATGCACATAACACTATATTTAATATGATACAAAAGTTTAAAAAGATTAAAGAATCATACATAAACCTAAAGACTCGTTTCATGTAAGACTAATAAAATGGCTACCAAGTGCAATGAATCTATTCAACTGTTTTCAAATATTTTGTATGAAGAAATGAAAATATAATGTTCCTGGTCACATTATAAAACAATAATGTTTAACCCTGCACACAAGAATTATGACATGGATGAATATGCTTCAATGAGGGATCGTAGCTAGTTATCTTTCCAAAAGGTGGAGCCACAGAAAAACCTGGTCCCGATATTTGGTTATCTTCGGACTTTATCATTCCCCAGAACAATCTATTACTGATCAGTCTAGATATATTATTTTAATTCACTCATTATAAGACAATTAAAAATGCAAAACAACTTTGAGAACAGTTTCATATTTAAAGCTTAAAAAAAGTTTTTAAAATATTGTATTTATTTTGGTGAACAACTGTGAAATACATGGTCATGGAGAGGTAAATAAGACTTGGTATAAATATACAATAAATATGCCTTTTAACTGAGCCTGGCCTCATATAAATAAATCATGAATACATAGGTGAACAGATTTGTGTGTGTATGTGTGTGGTAATCAGAAACAATTCCCTTTAAAATATTACATCTTATGTTCTACTGCAACACAGTCCAATGTCATGTTCTAAATCTTATTGCAAACTGTCCCTGAACAACTAAAAATACACCAATACAATATATTTAGACCATGATAATATCTCTCATTTTGTCCCAGTCTAATAATATTTTGGGTATAGGTTATTTGAATAAAATAAAAATAGAATATTTCACTTCTATCAAGTCTGACAGATATCGTTGTACACACCCCCACACCCCCAAACATCTCTCTCTTTCTCTCTCTCTCTCTCAGCCATGTATGGGCTGAATATTAAATTAAAGCCATTTAAATATAAAGCAAAGGCATCATAATCAAAATATTAATGTTCTGTCTGTTTTAAACGAAAGTTATTTTCTGGAGGAGAGCAGCATTAACACAGTAACATTTTATTTCATTCATATGACTTATAAAAATACTTGAAAAACTTATCATCATAGGCCTAAAACCTGAAAATAAAAAGAACAATTATAGTTTAATATAATGCAGATATGATATTACACTAATAATATATAAACTATATGTTTAACGTTAAAAATATTCAATTCAACAAGAATTTCGTATAATTCCAAACTTACGGATAAAATCATTTCTTAGGAAGTCTAAAGTTTTTACTAAATTACCCCATCAAGTAACCATCTTGAACTATTCAGAATAAATCTCTGAATGTTCCATGAATTTTATAATTTGAGGGATATGACTCTGTTTAAAAGCAATTTTGGAAAAGAAGCACAAAGTTGATTGTGTGAAATTTACAAATATTTCATTTTTATGCAGAAACGAGAAAATATGAGTTTCCATTTGCGACAACATCACCAATGCCTAGTTCGCTTAACCTACTGATTAACTAATTTTTTCGCATAGATAACTAGCTCCTTGTCTTTTAAACTCCTCTCTCACCGCCGATAACGTCCATGATCCGTATGATTGAAACATTTTGCAAAGCAGAATGAAGATGCTATAAGTTTGTATTGCTTGCATGTTAGGTAGGAAGTATACCAGATATAATTTTGGACCCTTTGTTCCATGCTGCCACCTACTGGTTTAAAGGGATGATACCTGGCTACGATCCCTCATTATTTGATGCATATTTTAGGCTGAATCCATCTGGATGAAGATGATTTTCAACCCAAAACTTTCCCACATCCCTTGGTATATCTTGTTACTGAAAAAAAAAACAAAAAAACATTAATTTCTCTTTCTGATTATATTCAGACTTTGCAATTAGATTCTAAAAAGCATGCACATACTGTGTCTGTTAAATGTAGTAAAGCACATGCCCCAAAAATAAGCATAAACATAAGCACACACAGGAATTCTAGGTTAGCACAAACTTGGGTGACACCATCATCATCAACTCTATGACAAAGCTTTTGTGCAATACCAAATCACTAAAACTAGTAATACAAACTTCATGAAACTCGTTATATTTAACATTTAAGGAAGAGCAATTACCTTCCCATTATTGACATTTGTGGTGGTGTGGCAAAAGCGGTAGGGGTAAAGGCCAACCCCTATTTTATACATATCTGAGTATAATTTAGCTCAACCGGTGTAACAGCCAATTCTTCCCCCCCCCCCGCTGGACTCTTTGGTAATAAGCTTAATGTCCACATGTGCAATATCATACATGCAATTGGTCACTTAACAAATAAGGGATGGTGAGCCCAGAATCAGATAGCTGATTGCCCACCCCCAACCAAATAGCTTCTTATTATTAATGGGTTGTTTGGTAATATATTTAAGGCCTACAAGTGAAATACCATACATATAAAGGGTCACTTAACAAAAAAAGGGGGGGGGGCTAACCGATCTTTCCCCACTACAACTGATTGGTTTCTTTTCATTAATGGACTCTTTCCTAATCTACTTAAGGCCCACATGTGAAATATAATACATGTAATAAATTCACGTAACAAACTGTCACATAGGGTTTATTTCAAATGAGCCATTACATTAATACAGATTACAATTTCAGACTAATAACCTTTCAAATATTACTTACATGGAATAAAATAAAACTTTTAATTCTTGTTCATGCTTCTTCTTGGTAACCTAACCCTATATTAAAATAGTAATTTCCAGTTTTGCAAATAAATTCCAGACTGAGTGAAATGTCCAAGGAAAAGGATACTGGGTAACTCAACCAATCGAAGAGCTTAACTCCTTTGGAATATGATCCACTAGCACGATACACATAAATGTCTGTGGATAACAAGTGATACTGCATGTATAATCTCGGTATCAGCTGCCCACACAGTATTTGACTCCATATTACTGTCCTGAAAATACTTAGTTACATTGTTGTTGAGGTAATTGCTAAGCTTGTTAGTATCCGTTGTGGAGCACATGTCTGACAATACTAATACAGCAAAAGTTGTAGCTCTCTTCACTTCCTAAAATTGCAAAGCTTATAGCTCTAAACATGCAATTACCATCACCTCATACAATTTGCAATTTTGTTAGGACTGAAGATGTCTTATGTAAATTATACTTTGGTCACTTCATAAAGGTGAGTTGCATTTTCTGCAACTTTTTTTTTTTGCTTTTTTTCTGTAGGAGGATTAAAGATATTATGAATGTTTTTGTTTTCCTTGTGTTCCTATGGCCTCTTTGGAAGTCCTGTTGGCAATCTTTTCACTTGGTGACTTGTTTGTCCTTTAAGAATTTTATTTGGATTACCATTACTCTATTACTTATTGTTGGAGGAGTTGAAGTCTGATGTTTTTCTTTAAGTCTTTTCAGTAGTTCTTTCAGTGTTTTCTTGGAGTTTGTCTCATCTGTGGTGGTGGTGGCTTTTGTCATAGCTGGTCTCCTTGTATAAAGTTTCAAATGGCTACAATGATAATGTTAGACAGCACTATGTTCAATTTGCTGTCTTACCCTGCCCTTTTTAAGAAGATCTTTTACTATGTAAGGGCCACCCATTGTGGTGCCAGTTTGCAGCCAAATCTCCTTATTTTATTGGCATTCTTCATAAGAACTAGAGATCCCTTTTGAAAGTTTTTAAAGGATTTATTTTTTAAATCGAAATTTAGCTTCTGGCAGATCTATGCATTTTTAATGTTTTCTTTTACACTCTGACCTATAAACTCCCTGTGTTTCTTTATGTTTGCCAACACATCATGAGAGAACTCAATGCAATCTCTGCTTTAGTTATGTGCAGAAATGATACAAGTCTTCCTACCATACATAATTTGAAAAGGTGTGACCTTGGTAGATGCTTGTACATTTGTCCTGTAAGCAAACAGTGTACTGGGCAACCAGACATCCCATTTTGTTGCTTGGTCATTGGTTACCTTGGATAGCATTTCTTTCTAGGTCCTACTGTCATGTTCTCTCTGCCCATTGGTTTGTGGATAGTATGTAGAGGAAATTCTGTGGTCTATGTTAAACTCCTGTTAGGTTATCTATGAGCTTGTTTGTGAACTCTTTTCTCTGATTGATAGGACCAAGGCGACATATGATATTAAGTAGAAATTTTGTTACTTCATCAGCACTTTTGTTGGGGAGACCTTCAGCCTCAGACCACTTGGAAAAATTATTTGTGGCTGCAATAATATATTTGTCCATTGTCCGTCATTGGTAGAGGACAGATAATATCAATTTCAACTAAACTCCACACTTTTGATGGCACTGGTAAAGAATTCAGAGGAGGTGCTTCTTGTATTGGCCCTAGATTCACTCTATTGTATTTATCGCAGTCACTGACATATTTTATTGTATGTTGTTTCATCCCCATCCAGTAATACCCTTTCTGGCTTTTCTCATATGTTTTGTCATGGCCTAGATGTCCACCAGCATATTTACCTGTTACAATAAAAAAATAACAATACAATTTTACTTCAAAAGTACAAGAAAAGAATGTTTACAATTAATAATATGCACTTTGTGTACCAGAGAGAGAAAGAGGGGAGTATATGTGAGAACACTATTGAGGCAGATGATGAAAATGGAGGGAGCAAACAAGAGAGAACAGAGTAAGAGCAAGAGCTAAAGAGAAAGAAGAGAGAAAGGAATTGAGATAGAAAAAGACAGGAAGAGAGAGACAGAGAGAACAACAGAGGAAGAGGAGTGTATATGAGAGTTCTAGAGACAAATGGTGAAAAGAGAGAGAGAGAGAGACAGACAGACAGACAGACAGACAGACAGACAGAGAGACTGAGAGAATGGAAAAGAGAGTAAGAGAGAGAAAAAGTGAGAGAGGAAGACAGAAAGAAAGAGATAGAGGAAGAAAGATAGAGAGGAATAGACATAGAAGAAATGTGAGAGAGGGGAGATAGAAGACAGAGAGGAAGAGAAAGAAAAAGACAGACACAGAGGAAGAGGTAGAGAGAGAGAGAGAGGAAGACAGGACAAGATGGAAGAAGAAAGGGAAAGGGATTAAGAGGACAAGAGAGAAGACAAAGAGGAAGACTTAAGGAAAAGAGTGAGGATTTGTGATTTGTGTGATTTGGATTTTTAATGTAGCTTTAACAATTTTTCAGTCATATCACTATGATGTCTGTAGTGTGGCAGTTCATAGTGATGTCTAGCACTGGGGCATCATGCCGCAGACATATAGCATGATATCCCACCCAGTCACATTATCCTGACATCAGGCCAAACAGTCCTAACACTAACCTCTTAATGCTGAGTGCCAAGCGAGGCAGCCGTTAGTACCATTTTATAAGTCTTTGGTATGATTCGGCCAGGGATCAAACGTATGACCTCCCGCATCCAAAGTGGACACTCTAACCACTAGGCCACCGGAGCGGTGAAAAGAGAGAGGAAAAAAAGAAGATAGAGTGGAAAGAGAGAGATGAAAGAGAGGAAGACAGAAGACAGGAGGAGAGAAAGGAAGATAGAGAGGAATAGAGAGAGGAAGAATGAGAAGAAAAACAAGGAATATGCAGAGAGGAAGCAAGGATGACAGGGAAGAAGAGTGAGAAAGACAGAGGGGACATAAAAGAAAGAGAGAGAGAGAGAGAGGAAGACAGTTATTAATATAGAGAAAGGCAAAGAGGGAGACAGACAGCAGAGATAAACGGATTCCACTCGCTGGAATAATGATGGATAATTGATTTTGATAGACTATGGATGTATCAATGTATTAACTAGCTTAGCAAGAAGTGTCAAATTGTTTCTTTTTGCATTATGGCCAATAGACTCAGGCTCTGTACATGGTTATCTGAGTATCTTAGAATTCTGCATTAATATTATATTATGATTACTAATGTTTTAAAGTACTACTTACCAAAATGAAAGCTTACTAGGACTGCTGATACTTCATTTCTTTTAAGAACACGACAGTTATCTTTCTCAAGTACACCACTGCTTGCAGTAAAGCCTTTAACCTCAATTCACTCTTTCTCTTACTGAGAGCTTTGATAGCTGCCAGGTTTGCTGGGTAGGTGCCATCATTAACATCCAATACTATATCAATGTATAACTTGTCATCGATGATTGTGAGTCAAGAAGTAATATTAAGGATACATGTATTAAACTTTATTTATACCAAGATTTGATGCCACCAGATGCTCTTATAAATGGGATTATAGACCAGTTTCCTGTAGGGAACACCTGGAATTACCTGCGATAATTACTATGTACACAACATATGACATTTCTGGCGGGTTTTGCAATAGACAAGATTCAAGGCTTTATCTGTTTTCAAAAGACACCACCCTTCCCTGATCCCCTGAAGCTCCCAAAATGTCAGTTAGAACAACAACATTCACCTGTAATCATCACACTTGTGACACTTTCCTTTAATATAAATACTGTAAGGAGCACCTAGAATACTTGCAGCACTGGTTGCAAACTTCCTATTGTTTTCTTTTTAATTAGCATTTTCAGTAAAATACAAAATTATTGTATACATGCTAATAAAAACTGACAAATTGGGAAAATCATATATCTTCCAAGTGAGACCTTAAAATAGCTGTATTTCCTCATCTTATATTCTAATTATATATAAAATCCAAACAAAATAAGAAAAACATATAACCCCCTCTATGAAGAAAGGACATATTTTTGTTAATATAGAAAGTTGTAACATAAATATTTATTTTAATATGGTTGGTTTTAAAAACAAATATATTCATGGGGGGGGGGCGGGGATTTGTTCTTATAAAATCCTTATAATTAGTTAGTATCTGTTTTTATAAATTTAGTTTTGCTATTTAATTGTTCTAATGGTGTAATTTGGGGGATGGGAGAATCACCTAGCCAATTCTTTGCCGGGGGGGGGGGCAGTTTCAATGGGGGAGAGTAAAGAATTTGCTAGCCACTTGTTTCCCCCTGCAAAAGAATTGGCTATCTGATTCTTTTCCTGGGGGAAAAATCGACTAGCCAATTTTTTCCCCTGGGGAAACTTTCAGAGGGGAATAAATTTGACCATTATACCTGTACTTGACCTGAAGTTTTTTTGTGCAAATGCATAATTTCGACAAATGGATGAAGGTTTCTTTCAGGCAAATTATATAGCATCTTTTGTGACCAGATCAGACAGGCATCTTACAAGAGGGGCTCAATCTTGATTTAGAGGGAGCCTAGTCATTGTGCTATCAGTTTTCTTTTTTTCTTTAAGCTCTACATGAATCCTAAATAAATCTTGTGCAAAAAGTAAAATCTGAGAAACTTGCAATGCATTGTTCCATTTCGGTACCTGAAGTTCTCCGATTAATGGCAATAAACACAGTACATACTGTAATAATAATTCTATATCTGCATGCCACAATGTTGTCTAGTGAGTTCAAGCTGTTATAAATAGAGAGATCAAAACAAAACTTGTATGCATGTACTGTTAATCTGTACTGACATGCTTAAACTTTGGGCACATAATATTGCCAGTTTCAAAATCATGCAAAAAACAACTGAGTTAGAATTAATTTCGTGGCCATAAACTGTTATGATCACACCTTTGCAAGGGGTCTGACCCTCCTGCCCCTGGCAACAATATGTTAAACCTGTTTAAGAGAAACTCAGCATCCTTTATTGTATTTCCAATTTAATTAAAGAACCAATATGGCAATTTGCAACCAGTGCAATCTAGCTCCATTTTCTTTTATAAATTCATAATTATAAGAAAGTATACAAGTACTAGGTTCTATGCAAAGAAAAATGGCACTACATTATACCAGTATTGTACATCTTTTTTTACCCCAATCCCCCCAACAGCACTGACTGGTGGTATGACTCTATGGTCTTAAATTAAGCATCAGAAAATAGTGAAAACCAACAAGTTTTTCATAAATATTCAACTAATAATTTATTTTCCTAGAATACAAAGTGAAAGTGTAACAGGAACTTACACTACTGTGAATTACATCCCAAATAATCCCAAAAAGTTCTAACTTAAGTCCAATGGGTATGAAGTATTCCAAATGAATTCCAGTAGTATTCCAAAAGAAATTCAGTACTGAATGTGCTGATGTGCTAGAAGTCTGAAATAGTGTGAATGTGCTGACAGTCTTGATGTAACACAACAATATAATCCAAAATGTCCTTGAATAAATTCACAATAAATTCCAAGATATTAATTTAGTCCTAAAGTCAAAGAGCACTTTGTAATTACAATCAATAATTGAAATAAAATTAAATCTTCACAAAATATAACTGAACACAACTGACTCCACTAGACTGATGTTAAGGTATGGAATGAATCATTCTGAACTAAACAAAATAAATCTATAAAAAAAGCCAAGACACAATAACAGAACCCGGATTATGGTTGAACACCCAAAAGAGGCTGGAGAGAGAGAAAAGAGGAAAAGGAATACATAGACTCTGACCTCTCACAAACACTGAATATGGAAGGACGAAACACAAACAGGTTATGCCAGCATGCTGAGTAATGAGTTTTATCATTCACCTAACTTTATGATGAAATTTGTTGTATCGCAATAATAGAATGGATGACTGCATTTCTTATAAATTTTGAAATTCTATTTCTAAGAGAAAGTGTATCATTCAAATGTCATGTTCAATTTCATTTTGTATATGTAATTGATTAAACTGTTATATTTTACATATGGGGGCTTGTGTTGTTCTATTCTTCATCTCTGCTCAGATCTGTTATTCCATCCATTAATTTCATATTTGACGTTAGTTACTCAATCCAGGCAATAACACCATGGTCGATCATCTCCTAGATAACAATAACCAACAAAAGCGCCATGTAACAAGTGGGGTATCCTCTCTTAATCAATTGGTGTCTTTCTCATCTCATATGTGAGCCATTTACAAGGTTTGGTCAAGGCAGTGAGTATACATGTAAATAACCATCTTCAGTCTTTCAGTCCTAGTCACCCTGACTTTTGATCGTCATCATCATCATCAGTCCCGTAGTCTGGTAGACCGTTGGAGCACTGCACAAGACTGAACAACCAGCTTCCTCCATTCCTCTCTATTTTCCATCTTTCTCAGTGAGTCACTCAATGTCAAGCCTGTCCACTCTCGAATATTGTCTTCCCACCTCTTTCTCTGCTTGCCTCTCTTTCTACTTCCTTGTACAGTGCCTTGCAGGATTGTCTTGGCAAGTCCTGATGATCGTGAGACATGCCAACACCACTGCAGTTTACATTTTCTCACTGTGGTCATGAGGTCTTCGTGAGGCCAATGGCTTGTCTGATCCTTTGCCATATTTCTTCGTTGGCGACACGGTCTTTGTATGAGACGCCAAGGATCTTTCAAAAGTGTCTCATCTCTGTGGCCTGTATCCTTTTCTCTAGGTCAGCTGTTACGGTCCATGATTCACAGGCGTAGAAAAATAAGAAGATCACCAGTGAGTGCATCAGTCTGACCTTTAAACTGAGTGCAATGTTCTTGTCGTTCCAGATGGGCTTCAGTTTTGTCAGCGCTGCTGTTGCCTGCACAATCCTGGAGAGTACTTCAGACTGCGATCCTTCATCTGTTACAATTGCCCCCAAATAATTGAAGCTGTGGACTGTTTCTAGCTTCGCTCCTTTGACCCTGATGTCAGTATTGATGCCCTTGGTATTGTTGGTCATCAGTTTGGTCTTCTCTGCACTGATTTCCATGCCATAGGCTGCAGAGGTTTTGTCGAGGCTCTCTACTAAGCTAGCTAGTTCTTGCTCATTTCCTGCTAGTCCATGTCGTCAGCAAAACGTAAGTTAGTGACTATTCTGCCTCCGATGCTGACTGTCCCTTCATGCTTGTCAAGTGTGTCAGCCATGATTCTCTCCAGAAAGAAGCTGAATAGTGTGGGAGACAGCGGACAGCCTTGTCTGACTCCGACTGTTGTTCTGAACCAGCCACCTATGCTGCCGTTGAAGTATACTGCACTGGTGGCCTTGTCATAGAGGTGCTCCATTACTGTGATGAGGCTGGCATTTATGTCATACAGTCTCATGGTCGCCCACAAGACTGCATGCCATACCCTGTCAAATGCCTTCTTGAAATCCATGAAATCTTGGAACAGATCTTGCTGGTGTTGGAGGCACTTCTCACACAATATCCCGAGGTTGAAGATCTGCTCTGTTGTGCTGCGCCCTGCTCTGAAACCTGCCTGCTCCTCAGCAATGATCTTCTCAGCCTGTGGCTTTAGTCTGTTCAGCAGTATCCTCAACATGACTTTGCTTGGATGGATGATAAGACTGATTGTACGGTGGTTTTGACACTGTTGTAAGTTGCCTTTCTTGTGGAGGTTGATGATCAGTGATTGTGTCCACGGCGATGGACATTCTCCTGTTTGCCAGATCTTGTTGCAGATGTTTGTGAGGATGCTAATCATTGCTTTTCCCCCTGCTTGGACCAGTTCTGCTGGGATATTTCCACTCCTGCTGACTTCCTCTTTTTCAGCGATCTCACTGCTGCTTCTACTTCTTTGCGTAGGATAGGGTGGTTGTTGTTGTTAGTTGCTGGAGGGACGATCACTACCTCTGGATCTATTGTGGCTCGGTGGTTGTAAAGTTCTGCGCAGTACTCTATCCATATTTTCAGAATGTCTTTTTCTTCTGTGAGGCAGTTTCTGGCTTTGTCCTGTAAGGAGGTAACTCGTCGTCATTTCGTGCTTGTTAGATCTTGGACCAGTTGGTACACTTTCTTGCTGTCGTTCCTTTTCAAGTTTCACTCAATGTCTTTGGACTGTTCTTCTATCCAGTTCTCTTTTGCTATTTTCATACTTTTCTTGACTTCCTGGTTGACTGCCTTGTACTGCTCTGCCCCTTCTGTGTCGTTCTTTTTCTTCTTCAACTCCCTCCTCTTGTCACACAGGTTCAGGACCTCAGCTGTGACCCAGGTATTCTTGACTTGGCGATGTCTACCAAGGATCTCGCTGGCTGTTTCGGTCTTTCCTGTATTGAAGGTGGTGATCAACGTGTCCATGTCTGTATCGTCAGCGTCGAGGATGGTGAGCAGTGCAAATTTCCCACCAATCATTGCTTGAAAGGCTTCTGCTACTTTGGGATCCTTCAGTTTCTCAAGATCAAACTTTATTCTTGTGTGGCTCTCTTTCTTGACCTTCTTTAAACGTAACCTGAAGGTCATCATCACCAGATCATGGTCACTTCCAATGTCCGTTCTGGGAAAGCTTCGAGTCTTGGCAATGTTTACACTTGGCTGCAGGTGCCTCTTCACAATGATGTAGTCGATCTGACTGTGATGTCTCCGCTTGGACTGTGCCATGTCCATCTTCTGGATACTTTGTGTTGGCCGAAGCTATTTGCCAGCATAAGGCCGTTGTACCTAGCGAATTCCAGGAGCCTCAGGCCTCTCTCGTTGGTCTGTGCATTGCAGCAACTCCCACATGTTCCTTTCCAGTTCATGCAAGCGTCCTCGCCTATCTTGGCATTCCAATCGCCTTGCACAACCAGAATATCTTTCTTCGGTGTTTTATCCACAACTTCTTGTAGCTGGTCATAGAAGTCTTCCACATCTGCGTCATCATAGTCTGATGTTGGAGCATATGCCTGTATGATGGTGATGTTGAATGGAATTGCCCTGAGGCCAATGGTGATGAGCAAGCTGGAGACTGGCTGACATCCCTTGACAGTGCCCACGCTGTCCATGTGGACAAGGAACCCAGCTCCCTGCTCATATTTGTCCTCTCTGCCACTGAAGTACAGTTTGTGGCCTTCCAAAGTAGTTGTTGACTTTTGATACCTAAAATTAATCAGATTCTTCCCAAAGGCAAGCTGATCAAATAGTTTGGTAACCACTGACTGTAGGGAGCCTAACTTATTCTGACAAAAATAGAGAACAAGCAGACTGACATCTGGAAAACATGTGCACATATAATATTATTACATGAATGTTGTATAAAAACTATAAGAAGAAACATTAAGGTTGCCATGCATTGCTAGAAGGTACAGCTTACATGTATCTAGTCCAGGGGTCTCAAACAGAGGGCCCATGGAATTATTTCCTGCAGCCCACAACAATATACAGAATTTATAAATTGATTAATAATGCAAAATTTTTCACAGCCAGACAGTTTGATACAAATTGGATTGTTACATCATTTACTTCTTGTTTCCAATATTTCAACTGGCGTCCATTGTTTAAAGAAACCACTTTTTTGACATGTCAAAACTTATTAGTCTTTGAATTTCAATAAATGTCGAAACTCATTAGTCTTTGAATGTAAATGTTGAAACTATCCAAGTTATATTTATTCCAAATGTCAGACATAATGTAGCTTTTAACTTCTGCTGTGCAATTATTAATTGTACAAACAGCTCACTGGTTGAGGTTTTCATGCTCACGTTGGTGATTCTAACAAATGAAAGGATGATGCCTATCAACACTTAATTATAATGTACAAAATTCCAGTTGCAACTAGCTTATCGCTGGACATCTATTTCAATGTAAAACAAGGAACAATCCCTCACTTTTTATTTGTGTTTTCAAAACAGGTGAATTGGAAGATCAAAAACTGCACCATTTCCTACTTGGATACATAAAAGAAAACTTCATAGTGCAGCAGCCATTTCTGTTACATTATTGACTATTTGGGTGGTCAGTTTAGCATCATTGTCATTTATGACCAACCAGACATCACAAGAAGTCTTTCAGTTAAAACACCATGCTGATATGACCATTTAAATAGTCACGGTGGAGGCCTGAGTGGCACCATTTTCATTAGACACCTTAAGATTTTAGTAAAATCCCCATGTTAATGTGAAATCCCTTTAGTAGGAGTAGTGATGAAAAAATTCTTAAAATGGTCACTATGATAGCCATATTGGATTTGTGACCAGCACCACTGCCACAAACTATTTGCTATGGAGGAGAAATGATTAAAAGCTTTTAATATCAATGCTGTGACAGCTATAATGGAACTCAGATCAACACCATTTTCATTTAGAACCAACTAGACATCATGAGAAGTCTTTTAGTTAAAACTTGATATCACCATCCATTGAGGAGGAGTAATGACAAGATTTTCAACTAGAAGTTACATGTATGTTAAGACTTCTGCTGTATGTTAAGACTTCTGGTGAAAACTATGTCAGTATGATTGTACGTTCAAGAGAAGCAAAGATAACAAGATTTTCATATTGGATGTCTGAGCAGCAGCGTCTTCATTTAGGACCAACTAGACCGCGAGATGAATGAGTGTGTAAAAAAGGTTCACTGCCATCCACAAAGAATTTTAGGAGATGTGATAACAAATTAGCATAGTCTCTTAGTGAAAACCCCGTGTTGATAATGGACATTCAATCAGAAGAAGTAGCAACGACAATATTTCCATGATGGCTGTCATTTGGGCCATACTGGGAGTCAGACTGGCACCATTTTATCAAGAACCAACTTGCCAGCAACATAATTCTTTTAGTGAAAACCACATGTTCATATGACCATTCATTCAGGAGAAGTAACAGTAACAAGAATTTCAAGATGGTCAGTGGCAGCCATATTGGTGGTACCGTTTTCATTAAGGACCAGCTAGACGTCATGTGAAGTCTTTTAGCAAAAACAGAACAGTGATATGACCATCCCTTTAGGAATAGTGATAACAATATTTTTAAGATGGCCACTGTGGTCGCCATATTGGATATCTGAGCGGCACCATTTTTTTTCTTTTTACCCTGGGATGAATGTGTTTGTAAAGTTTCATGTCAATCCTATATGTAGTTTAGGAGAAGCAGCGACAACAAACTTGTGTTAACACACACAAACGACAGCCTACTGAAGAAGGTCAACAGACCATCCAAAATCTCTTCTGGTATATGACCAGTAGAGCTAAAAAAACAACATCATAATAGATGTATCTATTAGTTTACAAACAAATTTAAATATTTTAAAAACAAATTTATCTTGACTTAAAAGAAAACAAAATATCCTATTCGAAGCACCCTCTCCCCGTTACTGGCTGGTTCCTTGCTGGCCTTTAAGTTCAAAGATGGTCACAAATACTCAACAGCCAAACCATACCATCTTTTATGTAACGAACTGAACTTGTGCATCTACATTTTTATAACTAATGCTATCATTACTTTGTAAAATGAGTTCAATTAAAAACAGTAATAATCAAAGGTTAAATGCCTGAAGATATGCATGTACACAACATAGAAAAAGGGTGGGGCCAGTCAGTATGTGCATATGTATTATACATATTAGGAAGCTGGCAAAGAGGAGCATGCCAGTGCTTCATTTATGACAAATCTAAAAGTACCTAGTGAGACTCTTGACTCTAACTATTCATTGGACACTATATTAAATGCAAAACGTCATGGATTTTCAGGGTCTGCATGTGACTTTGAAGGAGCTAATATATATGAACATTTAAATATGGAAATAGGATGTTAGAATGATAAAAGTAGTATGGGAACAACGTCAGTGAGAATCCCATTGCATGATGACATACATATAATTGATATGAAATTAAATACAAAAGGTTTTAACATAGGTCACTTAAATATACAAGGTATAGTGGGAAATATAGACCAGATCAAGTTAATGCTGTCTACCAAGGAAAATAATAAACATGTTTTAGGACTCACTGAAATCAAATTAAATGTTAACAACAATGATAATCTATTTCACTCTCAAAGCTACAATAAACCATTAGCAGGGACTGAGACACAGCATGGGGAGGGCTTGTTGTATACATTAGGGAAGATGTAAATGCTTAAAGGCTACTTGACTTGGAGTCACATGAAATTGAGAGTATCTGGGTGGAAATTTTTCAAAACAACGTAAAGTCATTCCTAGTTAGTTTCATTTATAGGCCACCTCCCTCCAATGCAATTTGGAATGACAACTTTTTGAAATGAATGGAAAATGTTCTTGTACAGAAGAAAGAAACATATACTTGGCAATGTAAATAAGGACCTACTCAATACTCAAACATGGAACAACTGGATGAAATTTATTGAATCATTAGGCCTAGTCCAACTGGTAAATGAGCCCACAAGGGTAATAGAAAAATCAATCACTCTATTGGTCACATTTATACTAACCTACCAGACAATGTGGCTTGTGGTAATGTACCAAATTTTGGTCTTAGTGACCACTATCCTACTTTTTTGACAAGAAAGGTTAAATGCAAGAGAAATAAGAAAAATACACACAAAACTATCACTTACAAATCGTTCAAAAATGTTAATGAAGAACAGTTTCTCAATGACCTATACAAAGTTCCATGGAATATGATCTAAAATTTGGATGACTTAGATGAAGCTCTTAGGGTGTGGACTGACTTATGTTTGGATGTTGTCTCCAAGCATGCATCCCTAAAAGTACATTGAGTAAAAAATGAAATCCAACCTAATTGGCTTTAACTACTGAAATCTTAGACGCTATGAAAACACGAGACCAATTCAAGGCTATGGGAAACCATGCGCAATATGAAGTATGGAGAAATAAAATAACAAGTATGATTAAAAAAAAACTAAAAACACTTATTATCAATCATTGCTCGAAACAAAAGAGCAACACAAACTCCATTTGGAAAGTCTTCAATGAACTCACTAGAGGAACACACAAAGATCACACAAATAAAAATTCACTCACTTCTGGTAAATGACACCATAGTCACTGATGACACTGACACTGCAGATGTTTTCAATGATATTTTTCACCAACATTACCACAAAGTTAAAGAACCTGTGACAGAAAACAACTTTAATGAACTGAAAAAGTTCTGCAGAAGCAAAATTTCTAAGGAGGTATCTTTTTCTATCCCACCAGTATCAAAAAACTTTTTTTAAAAATTTCTCAGTGAACTTAATACAAGAAAGATACAGGACTTGATCAGATTGGTCGATGACTCATTAAATCTTCTGCTTTGCTATGCTTGATAGCATAACATTCATAATCAATTTAAGTATTGCAACCTCATCTGTCCCCAAAATATGGAAAATTGCAAAAGTAACTCCTATTCACAAATCTGGTTCTGCAAGGATGATGCTGATAACTACCAGCCAATCTCAATACTACCAAACTTGTCAAAACTGATTGAAAAACACGTCCATGACTCATTCATGTCATATTTAACCAAACACCTGCTGTTACACCCTAATCAATAAGGTTTTAGACAGAAACATTCGTGTGAGACTGCCTCGATCTCCCTAACTAATGAAAGGCTTCAAGCACTTGACCAAGGTAGAATAATAGGATCTGTATTTGTAGATTTCAGGAAAGCTTTTGACATGGTGGATCATTAAATCCTTTTGAAGAAACTGAAAATCTACCAATGTGATGAAAGCACAGTTAGATGGTTTACTTCATACTTAGGTGAGAGAACACAATATGTTTACATAAATAATGTTCTGTCTGCACCTGGAACAATTAGATATGGAGTACCACAAGGCTCGATTCTAGGTCCATTACTATTTATTTTATTAATTACTGACCAACCACTTTTACTAAGGGACTCAATATCATCTACAGATCTCTGTGCAGATGACACAACATTGTCAGACATCCAAAACACAAAGCATGAACTCGAAAATTCTTTACAGAATGCCCTAAACAAACTGGACAACTGGTGCACATGCAGTGGTATGGTGGTAAATACTGGTAAAACTAAAATAATACTTATCTCAACACGGCGAAAAGAACAAATCTTGATATTGATGAACTATGTCTGACATGGAAGGATAAAAAGTTGCAAATGGTCTGTCATGATAGACTACTTGGTGTTTTGGTAGATAATAACCTATCATGGACTGAACATATCAAACATCTCAGTAAAAAAGTCAATTCATGTTTATGGCTTCTCAGTAGGATAAGATATTTTCTCCCTGAAAGGCACAGAAAACTATTTTATAACAGTTACATACAACCCTATTTTGACTACTGTAATACAGCATGGGGTAATTCAAATGATAAAAACATAGCAAACCTGGCACATCTTCAAAAACAAGCATTTGGGCTAATATCAATCCAGAAATAATGGAAGGAAAATTTAGATTGCAAGTTAAAAATACTACCCATTAAAGACCAAATCCGTTTGAGAAAAACCAAATTAATGTACGGGATATCCAATAATAGTGATTCTGAATACTGACAATCACTATTCCAGTATAGGCTACCTGGCAATATTCCCCACCTGTGATCCACGTCTATCAAACAGTATAAAATTCCCAAACCAAATAAGGAATTATTTTAAAAAAGTTTCCAATACTCTGGAACTTTTTTCTGGAACAGTATTCCAGTTGAGATTAGAAATGCCCACTCTATTTCCTTCTTCCAAACCCAATATATCCGGTGGCTTCAGAGATGCAGCTAAAATAAATAAATTCCTTTGTATGAGGACTTTAAGGTGGATTAGTTCTTAGCTAATTGTGTTACCCTCTTTAAATAAAGCCATTATTATTATTATTATTATTATTATTATTATTATTATTATTGTTATTATTATTATTATTATTATTATTATTATTATTATTATTATTATTATGTGGGGGGCATTTTTTAAATAAACTTTCATATTGTAACTGCAGGTACTTGTAATTTCTCCTGGACATTCATGATGTACATGTTATCATCAATTTTGCAATTCAGCTGAAATGCCTACTTTATACAACCTTAGTTGTGAAATGGGCATGTCAGGTACATATGATTGTATTTGCTATATAATAAATAGCCTCCAGTATTGTATGTCAGTTTGGTTCTGGCTTCATCTAAGTAGAATTTCTTCTTGTTCATGCTATTTTTCCTGCTTTGTTCAGTCTGTACTGTATTACATATAAGCTGAAAACATTATATCTATACCTTGTATTTTGCCCCTAATTGCTAAGCCATGAGTTTGCCTGGGCTATAAAATCTGTTGCTAAATGCATTGCTGTTATTATATTTTTTTATTGGCTTTAAAGAAATATCCTTGGCAGAACTTCCATAACTACTCGTAACTGGAAGCGAAAGAGGTTTTGGCTTGAAAGGTTATTATTTCCTATTTATTTGGATCTGTTCATATTAATTTTAAGGTTGGTGCAAATACTGTCACAGTGTTCACTATGATTATTGCAGCAGTGCTCACTCATTCAACTCTGAATGTATTAAATTTAGGTCAACATTCATACAAAAGTTGAATTAATTATGACCAGACATCAACAACAGATAATACAAAAAACAAAAAAAGAACCCCACTAACAGCAAGTTAATAACCTACTTAATTATATAAATTCTTGCTAAATTTATACAAAATCAATTGCTAAGCAGCAATGTATCTATTACCACCATACTAAGGCCTCCCCCATATGAGTTTCCTATTGCACTGGTTTTGAAATTAAGGTACTGGCAGGTATATAGGGATCTTATTTTTTTAAACATTATAAATATGATAATGATTAGTATATACAATGTACAAAGCGCATCAAGTGCTAGGCTAAAATAGATGCTCAAATCAATTTCGGGAATTTAGAGAGAAAAAGTGCTAGTGCCGGCAACGAAAAGTAGGGACTATCAGCTGATGGGAAAAAGACTTATTTTGTTATCCTATTTTGAATAAAAAGCAGAATCAAAATTTTAGTTCTATTGATGTTGGTTGAAACGTGATGGCAGCCATGGAATACTTAAGTTGTTTAATCGAGAGATAAATTTCTTTAATAAAATGAAGGTGTTTAATAGCTTTCGGCAACATCAAAATATTTTGCTTGATTTCGTTAAAGAATCACACTGTGCTAAAAAAAACAAAAAATTGGACAGACTGATGCTCAGGGCCGCTTTAACTTCAGATTGGGACCCTCCTGCATTCTAAATGAAGTGCAGATCGGGTTTGTCAAAAACAAAATGTAATTGGCCTCTGAAAGCTCTGATTGTGCTGATGATCTGTGAAAATTTATTTTCATGTTGTTCAAAGACTAGTAAATTATTACGTATGTATCCCCATGTACAGCCCTCCACCATTATGATGAGTGTCTCCTTATCATACTTCCATTACAAACTGTAAACTTTCTGTAAAGTGAAACATGTGACGAATGAACGAGGAACAGAATGCCTAGGTTACCCATAATTAGTGCTCAACTGGCTTTTAAATACCTGTGAATCTACTGGTAGTAGGACAGAAATGTGGAGATTTATTTTCATATTGTTCAAAGCCTAGTAAGTTATTAAGTATCTATCCCCATGTACACCCCTCCACCCTTATGATGAGTGTCTCCTTATCATACTTCTATTGCAAACTGTAAACTTTCTGTAAAGTGAAGCATGTGACCAATGAATGGGGAACAGATTGTGTAGGTTACCCGTAATAAGTGACCACTTGGTTTTAATATACCTGTGATTCTACTTGGTAGTAGGTCAGAACACAATTTTTTAGGCTCTCTACTGCACATACCGTTTTACAGTTGAAATCTACCACTTTTGATTTACCTTTTATTTTAAAAAAAAAAAAAAAATGATGAAAAACAAAAGGTATATGCACACATTACACCCATGCATTGCAGAAACCAACCAGAACCAGTCTATTCGATACTGGAACTGTTCCAGCAGTTGCTGCAACCATTGCAATGATGCATGACAGAGTAATGGGATTAAAGCCAACAACAAGCTGTTAATAGATTACTTTACTGCTGTAATCTGTAGATTCTAGGTTAAATGTGGGATTTTTTTTAGGTACTTGTATGATGAGTAATAAAGGGATCAAACATGGTCTATGAGGGCTTGATAGTCTTTGATTAAATATCGGCTTTCCTGTGGCGAAGGTGAGATAGAAAAGAACACCTGACCAAAAAACCACTTACTTACTATCACTTAAGTATTTTGATCTTTTGGGGGGTCTTGTTTAAATTTCTATGTATGTTGTTGTTCAATACATTTCGAGTTCAAGTTTGATGTATCATAACTGAGCTGTCCCTTGCTCACACTTACACTAGTGTAATACAACAATGGCACATGTTACACAATGTTATTAATGAAAGCGAAAGCAGAAATTCTTCAGAAAAGGGTTGCTTATAAAGTTATTTTACTATCCTATTATGGTTCTGTGGTAGAGAACACTCATCATTAAACCAAGGCCAAGGGACTAATTTGTAAAGAAAGTGTAATTTTATCGCCGTAAGTTGAAATATTAAAGATTTTAAACACATTTGTACTCTTCGAACGTGCAGATGTGTCAAGTTTACTTCAGAAGGACTTCAAAGTTTCACCAGCTAAACAGTTTACATAAAAGTGAAAGCATTTTCCCACTATGCTCCTTTTGACTTTTTAATTTTTATATTGATGTACAGATTAGACTTCCAATCAGATATAAATTAATACATTAATATCATATGTTTACTGAGCTGTTCATTTTTAAAATTTTAAATGTCTGGCTAGACCTCTCAATATGTACTCTTTTAGTACTTATTTTTCTGTCATTTAAAACTACCCAGGCACACTATAACACATATTTAGCATAATTAAAGAAATGTTAACCTCACAATTCAGTCTAGGAAGTGTTTTGGTGAATATGAAAGTCAATGGACAGAACAGATAGCACCAAGTTTGCCAAATCATTTAATCTCACAAATGTAAAGTCTGCACCTATTGAACATGGGCGCAAACATGAGGTGGTCACTCAACAGAGGTACATGGAGGACTTAGTGAATTCAGTACAACCCTGCAGACTTGTGGTCTCCAAAGATCTTTCATTTCTGGTTGCGTCACCTGACGGTTTTGTAAATGCTTGTATAACTCACACTGTGGAAGGTATGTCCATATTAGTCAAGGGATTAAATAATGTCACCGCTCTATGTGCCATATTCAAAACTTAAAAGTAGACATCTATTTCCCCAGAGGGAGAGTCACTCCTTGATAAAAACCATGACCATCTTTTTCAAATTCAAGGATAATTTTTTTGCACTGGCGCACAGAAATATATTTTGGATGTACAGTCTATAACCTTCAAGTCATGGGCATCAAGTACTCTAGACTTTTATAGGAATGAAACATTCAGAACTGAAATGGTCAAAGAGTTTAAATTTATTAAGGAAATCCCATTTCAAATCGGAGCTTTCTGACAAACATTTTTATAAGCCATATTTGAAGTGAATGCTCATCACTGCATCTATAGCTAATATATTCTGAACTCAAATAAAAGACCTAGAGAACAACTGTTTTAATCCTATTTATTTTTAGCACATCCTTTTCAAAACCATGACTGCAAGCAAATAATATAATATACACATATATTGGATAAATAACACTTATGCTTGTTTTGAAACAATACCAGTTCTAAAATTACACCACAAAAAACAAACAAAATTTATTTCTGATGGCAATTTCGACTCCATACTAGTCAAGAGATTTGTTAAAATTTAAATGTTCTGACTAGACCTATAATTCTTTCAATATGTACTTTTACTACTTATTTACCTAGTCACACAGCAACACATACTCTACATAATTAAAGAAATTATAATTTCTTAATTCAATCTTGGAAGAGTTTTCTTTGTTTATGATCGTAGGTAACTACAAAGGTAATCCAACTGATGGACCAGTAGTGGTGGTGCCATCTAGGTAGTAACAATAACTTGCTACTATATACCATTGGACATCAGGACCTGGAGGAAAACATTGCTTTACTTGAAATATTTTGAGATCAGAAAAAATAAGAAAGTCAATTTAATATGATTTCATTGATTTCTTTTCATATCTGAAGTACAGCAGATTCAATGCTGTGACAAATAATAGTTTTAAAAATAGGGCAATTTTGAGCGCATGGAAACTGGAGTCAGAGCTTCTGATTTTTTTTTTATAAAAAGTCACCAGCCCTGGGCCAGTGTCTGAAAAATGTTTTTATGGGCACCGATACCCCAACTACAACTGACTTTGGCATCCCTAGACATTCATCACATTTCAACCAACTAAAGTGTATGTAAACGAACTTGCAAACGCATCCACTTGTTTGTGTCAGAATATGATTCCATCTGGAAATGTGTGTGTGTGTGTGTGTGTGTGTGTGTGTGTGTGTGTGTGTGTGTGTGTGTGTGTGTGTGTGTGATTCACCTTTTCAATGTAGCTTTAACATTTCTGTCATATCGCTATGATGTCTGCAGCGTGGCAGTTTAGTGATGTCTAGCAATGAGGCATCATGCCAAAGACAAATAGGATCACGTCCCACCCAGTCACATTCTCCTGACACCAGGCCAACCAGTCCAGGCACTAACCTCTTAATGCTGAGCGCCAAGTGAGGCAGCTGCTATTATCATTTATATAAGTCTTAAGTATGACTCAGCATTGGTTCAAACCCACTACCTCCAGCATCTGAGGCAGATACTCTAACCACTTAGGCCACCAGAACGGTTTCCATCAGAAAACACAACTTCAGAGTAGGCATAGTCAGACTAACAAGCATACTTTAATCTATGGAGAAGTGGCAATATGGGCTGCCAAGTGTGAGAGATATTCTTGAAAATTTGGCATCTTGTTACCCTGTCAGTCAACCAGGGAACATGCTACTCAACACTGTTTATTTTGTAAGAAGGACCCATACAACATCAATATCAGGGTGGACACCTTACATTGTATTATTGGGATTAAGTGTAAAAAAATTCCCACTACTTACAACTAAAATTTTACTGATATTTTTCTGACATGTGAGAAACCTTATCATTCTTGGCACCACAGACACTCATTTTTCATTGCTTACAATTTACCGACAAATTATATATAATAACCCATATGTTATTTGGGTGTAGGATAAAATCCCCACAAATAAATAAAGGATACGATATAATCCCCTCCGCCAGAACATGTTTTTTTAACTTTTTAAACCATCAGAAATATACTAGCTAATTTTAAGATGGGATGGGGAAAAAAGATGTCGGAAATATTAATATTTAATTTAATTATGGAATTTTATGTTTATTCAACAATATTATGGCTCAGATTTTATGTACTTCACAAAGTAAGTCAAATACAGTACACTCATTTCTTAGTCCATCTCTATTCTAGGAATTCTCTATTTCCAATGGATATTGTACAATTTAAAAACGCAAGTGTTAAAGAACAGCTGAAGGATTTAATGCAATGGATTAAAAGTGTGTGTAATGCTGCTTATAAAAGTGAGGTGAAAAACATGTGCGTGCAATAAGTCCTGACATCATTAAGCATTTTAATCTCCTAATCTGTTAAAGTTATGATCTAACATCTAACATGCACACACAATGTATCTCAAAGGAGTACCACACTAAGCTTCAGAATCAAATGGTCCAAGGCAACACAAAAAAGATGTATATTTGTGTTGGTTAAAAAAAAAGTTTAAAAGGGGATAAACTTATACTGGGGGAGGGAATTATGTCACGTATTTTACGTTTAGGGGGTGGGAGGTGGGTGTTGCCCTGGGGTATTTTATCTGCACCCGATATTATTTATAGGTAAACTGCCCTACACTAAGCAACGATACGAAACCCACACCAACCCCTATAACGGTGTGGCATTTTGCAGTATCTCCAGCACCTAAATTGCATGTAGATTAAATTAAAAACGAATCTTTAATCTACCGTATGCACTCTTTCTAAGAATGGTGCAAGTCACTGTGAGCTATTTTGGCCCAGTTTGCAACAGGAGTTAACGTTATTGACGGATTCCACTACAAGCAACAGTCACATTCAATCAAATTGCAGGATCAACCAACCTCTTCCATACTTTGGAATATTCATCCTACTGGCCACACTGCTAGATCCATGTTACGTCTACAAATCCCTGTATTATATCTGCAGTAGTTACAATGTACTTTGTGTAACGTAACTGCAAACCCGCGATTATTTTTGAGAATATCGAGACAGATTGTCCGGAAGCTGACTAGGCCTATATATAAGCATGCGCATTACGCTCGAAGGTATCACTTCGGAGGTTAAACCTAGAAGTGTGCAAAATATCTAGCCAATATGTGGGACTATGTTATTCATTATCTATGCTTACGGTTCGATACGTAAGAACGATGATGATCAAAAATGACCTTAAAATCTATTTTAGTGATATAAACATACACGCTATCAACAAAGATATACGTAGTATACATGATGTCGCCGAAAGGTTGCACCGTGAATATATATAAAAAAATTAAAATGTAAAGATCTTATCCTTTTAAATAAAGCTGACTTAAAAATAAGTTTTAACCTTATTACTATGTCATTTATATATATCAAGTGGCTAATACACTTTTATTTCTACAGAAACAGTAGAAAATCTTGTTTGACTTTTGGGCGACACTAGATATATCCTTTAGGCGACCGCGGTCGCCTAAAGGTTTTTCGTATGTCGACCAAGGGTTGCATTTTTGCTTATATATATATATATATATATATATATATATATATATACATGACATTTGCACAGGTACAACTTCTGTTCTTGCATTGTTTTTTTTGCTGCAACCATTTCATATCCATCCATACACAGACTTTGGTTAGTGTGCAATATTAGCATGCTGGAGTCACGCTGTTCAGTTTTGGAAACAGCTGCATGTCCATCATTCATCAAAAGTATTGGCAGATGTCTCTCGCCTCCAATAAGCGTAATATATAAATCAGTATCGCATTTCTCCAGTGAATGAAGTCGGTCTGCAACAACAAAAGTGAAAATCTTTATGGACACATCGCTATTAAATTATATTCCTAAGTACGTACTCAACTTTGCTAAGGGTATTGTCGTATGCGAGAATAAGATACTTTGCCCTTTAAAACACGTGGTATTTACAGTTGAGATGTTCTATAACATTATATTTCTCTGTGCTTAAAGAAAATTATATGTCTTATAAAAGGAACGATTATATCAGTAAATTGATGATTTAACATATTCCATATTAGTCTGCATATTTTCATGCAATGAATTTCCTTAACATATTAAAATTAAAAGATCTCAATATAAATCAACCCAAGCATGGGACAAAGGGTGCTGGAAGAGGAGATGAAATAGAGGCTTGATCGAAGCAATTACAAGATAAAAAGATCTTCTGCTTCAGACATGTAAAACTGTAAACTGAACTGTAGTATTAAATTTGACTTGTCTTAACGTGCCAGTAGGAAGCATAATTTAAAAGAAAGAGTCAAATGGATACGTAATCATTAATTTAAAAGCACCAGCAACTCACATGTTTCCATGTCATTTGTGTTTCTAGGCTGGATTTATATTAAATGACATGTCATACAATTGATTACACCAACCGCTCTGATGATAACAGATACGTCGTACACTTGAACGCTGACCACATATACGCACACAGATTAAGATAGATGGAGAGAGAAAGGGAAAACGAAATGGGCCAATATGAGCGACAAGTGCTATCCCTGGATCCATTTAAAAGAGTGTTTAATTGCTGACATTGTATTGTCTCAGAATGTGTGATTATATAGCTTTCCAAGGCTGCTATCAAATGATAGATTAGGTATACCACTAAAGAGATGTTAGTACAGCATAAAGTTAGCGTTCAAAAGCAATATATTTGCTTAGTTTTATCAAATCAGTTAGGCATGCTGATTTTCGGATGAATGCAGTTGATAATGAAACATTTAACTATATACTATGTGCATACATATGTGAAAGCACCATATTTTTGAATTATTCTGACCCATGCAAATCCGTACATTGCATCTTTCATATGTTTTGCCATACATAGAAATACAATGTACACGAGGAAAGCCAAAATACCAATACCATAGTGGATTGTACTATTACAGATTGAGATTCCACGTTTACATATCAGGTTTACATATCACCAAACTAATGTTGTGCAACCTGTTTGATATTTCACGTTTTGTTCCTTGAAAACTCCGATAAAAGTGAACATTCGTCCTGATAAGCCTCCAAAAGTATGATTTTCCCATAGCTTCTGTATGGATCTTGTCAGAGATGCACACAAGATCTCCAATGGGTAATGATTTAATACTGAGTTGTTCAAAGCAATGTGAATACTGTTCAGCTTTTGCAGCCTTGGTGAGCTAATCGACACATCATTCAACTAGTTTTATCACTTTAATATTAATACATTACCCATAGGAGATTCTGTTTAACACATACTTTTATTTTAATGGAAATAGATGAAAAAAAAATAGTTTTATTAAATCTAACTCAGTGCACCTTTCTTTTCTTTCGTGTAATAAATAAGGCTACATGCTAGCTTAATTAATAATATGCAGTTCTAAAACCAGTAACATTTTAAAAGTGGAATTGTATATAGATTATAATCCAAACAGCATCTGTCCTTCCACTACTAAGCGTAATAGTTTTTGGATATTAGAGTGAAGGGATGACTACTGGATACAGGAGTTCCACATTTAATGTATATGTGATCAGATATTTGCATTATTTGATTTGGAACATCAGTTTAGACATAAGCCTAGATACATTTTATTGGAAGTCCGAATTGCACCTCTTGATAAGATATATTAACTCGTTGGAGCTATTTTACTGCGTCAATGCTGCGGTTGGAGATCTGTTTAGCACGCGGGAGTCCGGACTCCACATTCTTCTATAAGCAAGTATATTCACTCATATAATTTAATATAAAACCCATGCTTATTATAAGTTGGGATCCTGGGAAAATATTTATGAAAAGTCTTAATTGTGAAGACCAAAGAGTTAACATAGTTATTTAGCTACGTCCAGAAAAAAAAAAAAAAAATGTTGTTTCTCATGGAGATAATTTAGTTGGTGGCGATGTAAAATGTAATATCTTTAGATCGTCACTACTTGTCTGTGCATTTATCAATAATAGTAATAATACCTGTTTCATTGTAAAGCTCCTCTTGTGATGAATCCATATCACGCATCCATTGAACGCTTGGATTACAACTGCCATTAGTATGACGACGTAGGTAGGTTATCGGTTATATATAATCTTAGAAACTATTTATTTGGTTGGACGCTTGTGATAGTTTGATAGATTTATCCGTATTGTCCACCTATTGTTACGCTATTAAATACAACTGCTTAGATTACAAGAAAATATAGCGGTGGATAAACTTATAGGATATGATGCCAGTTAAGAAAACAAACTAGAATTGATAAGGACTTTCATGTGCTGTACATGGGATTGTTTAGATGATGTATTTTAAATTAAACATTTTAGCTGAATGTATTAATTCTTGCCCTATTCACACAAGATTCAGAAGACATAGAATGTACATCAAACGCTAATGATATGAAAGATACCGTGCCAAATCAAACCTGAGTAGCCATCTTAATAAACCATTACAGCATTCACGTGTGCATTTCATATGATCTTGGACAGTTGAAAAGAGCAATCAGCAACAATTTTCCATGATGAAAATAAAGTTGCTTTTGACATAGCATTATGTTATATATATTTAACTTGCATTGTTTGTTAGTGTATATTACTTCTTTATAATTTTATTATATGCCATGGATAATTATATTTTAGACTTAACCTTACCCAAGACCAAGTTCAGTTTGTACCTGAATGAATAATTGATTTTCTTAATTCTGTAAACCACTAATACATAGCTATACTTTCTATATGAACAAGAGTTATCTATTACGATTATGATCTTGTCCTGACATTGTATTGGCTGTGTAGTTTATTATAATTTTAGTAATAGACCTTTAAATTATAACTAAGATGTGATCTTGGAAACATTTGGAACCTTCCGGTATTAAATTTGCTATTAGGTAATACTTGTTTTGTACAAAATGTTAATTGTGTCCTAAGGTCTAGAATATAACAATATAATCCTGTTTTCCTATAAATCATTTACGTGTGATGTAAGATCTGTGCAGAATTAGTTATATTATTGTTCTGTCGAATATTTTATTTAGACTGAACAAATTTGTTTATTGAAATTATTTAATTCAGGTTATTCTTCTCTGGAAATACACGGTGCACAAAAGCAACATTCTTGGAAATAGAGCAATGGATTTATAGTGAAATTTCCAATACAGATATATTCTTGGATTGTATTATTAAAGACTGTTGGCACACCACTACACACAGGCCACTACAGGCACCTCTAAACTAAAGTTGTACAAATGTGCAGCCAAAAAACTTTAAGTAGAATTAAAAATCGTTGATAATAACCCACGGCCAAAGGCTATATGACGACATCATTTCTAACATCATGAGTTGAAATTGTACTTGTGCAAATATGATAAGAAAAAAATTATAATGAATTAAACATTGAAGTGAATATACAATAATGCTACAAGCATTACTCAGTTAACCTTGCATTCGAATTGCAACGAATATGATGATGACGTTCGTCTTTCGGTCTCGAGGACGACCATGACTTCAGATCTGGGCTGGTCTGTGAGTGAGCAGATGGCTGGTGAGGCCAATCTGCGCTCTGAAGAGTCTAGGGAAACGAGGACAGGAAATTGCCGGGGGCTGGATGGACTGAAGGTCGGCGCTGGCTCTGCTCTTCCTCTGCTGACGTTTCTGCTTGGCCTCGTTCATCCGGTGCTCTTCAAATGCAGCTGCGCCTGAGTTGATCTGGTGACGCCAGGCAGCGCGGTCTTCGGCAAGCTGCTCCCAGCTGTCTGGGTCAGTGCCACAGGACTTCATGGAGGCTTTGAGCGTGTCCTTGAACCGTTTCTTTTGGCCTCCTCGGGAACGCTTGCCTTCAGCGAGTTCCCCATAGAACAGTCTCTTTGGGAGGCGCTCATCAGGCATACGGCAGACATGACCAGCCCAGCGGAGTTGTGACCTTCTGAGCATGGCATAGACGCTTGTCATCTCTGCTCTCTAGAGGGCCTCTGTGTCAGGAGTCTTGTCCTGCCATTTGATGTGGAGCAGTTTTCTGAGGTAGTGCATGTGGAAGGAGTTCAGCTGTTTTGCATGGCGACTGTACACCGACCATGTCTCACAGGTGTACAAGAGGGAGAGCAGTACTACTGCGCGGTACACCTTGATCTTGGTTGGCAGGCTGATTCCTCTTCTGTTCCACACAGTACTGTGAAGTCTGCCGAAGGTTGTACTTGCACTAGCAATCCTGAGAGTGACCTCTTCATCGATGGAGACTGTGCGCGACAAGGTGCTGCCAAGGTAGATGAACTTATCAGCAACAGCGAGCTTCTGTCCATCGACGGTAATGCTGGGTTCGGTGTAGGGGACTGAGGGTGCAGGCTGGTACATGATTTCGGTCTTCTTCGTACTTATTGTGAGTCCGAAGTCTGTGCAGGCTTTGGAGAACCGATCCATACTTTCTTGCATGTCAGACTGAGTACCAGCATTCAAAGCGCAGTCGTCAGCAAAGAGAATATACTTATACATTTAAATGCAAGGCCAAATAGTGAGATAGACTTCATAATTGGAATTCTTCTCGCTGTTTTATAAGATATTATGTGTAAATTAAATTTATTCCATCGGGATGCATGAACTTGCCACAAAGTGCGCCGTTAATAAAGCTGTAATTGGAAAATGTGTGATGTTGAATCAGTTGGACACAAATTAAACATGAAGTAAGTTTCATGCTACCTTACATGCATGAATCGTGGAGTTACCCTGTACTCTTGAATTTGTTTTCAAATTTTCGATACTCCATTATCAAAGGTCATTGAGAACATTTACCACATGGCAAGTAGGTGCACGTAACCACCGCCTGAGGTATGAGATTATATTGACCCAGCACTTTAGTGGAGATGTGGTGGTGATGATGGTGAGCACACAAGAACGACAGCTCTGAAGATTGTTGGGGTGAAGGCGCTACTACTTTCCTTTTGCTTAATGATAACACCATAGAAGAGTCTTTCAATACAAAAGAGGAACAATTAAGAGAGTTTTGCGACCATATCAAAATTTAATACTAATGCATTTCCAGCAAATATCTATTTTGCTGTACAGTTGTATCCCAAATAATTAGATATTAAAAATCAGTCCTTATATTGACTCAGCCATATCATGCATTCTTATTCTGGAAAATAAAGATGACTGTGCAAGTGACGGTGAGGAGATATACTCCACAAAAATCATGTTGGGATGACGGCTTGTGAATGCCATTTTACAATGGAGACAATGTTGCCACGATCGTGAAGCTAGACCAACAAACCGGACCTACTTGAAACTGCAGTTGATACCTGGTGTTTTACGGAATGTGCGGCCAACACCATCCCGGCACTTGACATCATGACATTATACTAAACAAGCAGTATTCACATACGTCAATGAAGATAAATCATACTTCAACATGTTACAATTGTATGCAATTTCCGTATAGTCTTTTATCTATCTATCTATCTATCTATCTATCTATCT